>CAUYRH010096888.1:0-95115 GCA_963574655.1 Perodicticus potto
TTTTTTGTTGCAGTTTGGCCGGGGCCAGGTTTGAACCCACCACCCTCAGTATATGGGGCAGGCACCCTGCCTACTGAGCCACAGGCACCGCCACATCTGGCTAGTTTTTGGTTGCGGCTGTCATTATTGTTTGGCGGGCCAGGCTGGATTCGAACCTGCCAGCTCAGGTGTATGTGGTTGGCGTCTTAGCCGCTTGAGCCACAGGCGCCAAGCCCAAATACTATTATTTTTAAAGCGACATTATTTAAAATGTATACCATAAAGCTGTAATAATAAATAGAGTCACACAAAAAAGGGGGGGGGGAGTTTTTTACTTACGTTGAATTTTAGGAGAATAAAAATCCAACAAATGTTCATCAGCAGAGAATGAACTTTTCATCATTTGCTGAAATTTCTTTTATAATACCACTGAGATTAGAGGGGTATATGGTATTTGGTAAACCAGACTTGAAAAGATATTTAAGAATGTTTACCGACCCACACACTTTCTCCATCAGTTTTGACAAATTTTACTCACCTAAATTTTTGAGGATGTCTTTTTTCCTCCTACACAATTACTCTCTTGCTGTCATTGGTATTAAACTAACACATTCTTCCACATCTAGCTAATATATTGCTTATTCTACATATAACAACTTATATCCCTCTCTAAAAAAGGACCAGAGAGAGATGGGATTTGATTCATAGGTTCATTGCTATATTTACCTTAAGCCTAGTCTATTTCTTTTAGTCTCCTAAATGGGCCAATTTGCATAATTGTTACATTTATTAAACATTATATAAATGGTAGTTTAAAAATTAAAGGACTCAATCTTAATTAAAATAAAGTATAAAAAGATAAAAACTCTGATATTTAGAAGCACAATAATTGACTCACCTGCGACTGACTGATTTCTTCTCTCCATCTCCCTCTCCAGCTGATTTAACATTTGCACTTGTGTCCTTTTTTAACTTTTTTGCAATTCTTTCTCTCATCAGGTTCTTTTCATCACCATCAATACATTCATCATGCTCTGCATTTGCATCTCCATCCTGTAAAAACCAAATTTGAGTATTTGCCAGGTGTTCAATTTCCTCTCACTTCCAGAGATCCACTGCACACATTCTAGACCAGGTTTGTTTTTTGTTTTGTTCTGAATTAGTAAGGGCTTGAAGAATCTGCTCCAGGTGGTAATGGCATTGGGTTCTGCTCTAAGCAAAATATGTAAGTATAGAATATTCCAAGAAAGGTTGTTTGCTCAATTCATGCTCAAGAACTCTGGGTAGCACAGACTGTTCCCCCTATTATCACCCAGGGAATTTTGTCCTGTTACAGGAATATCCCCGTGAGAAGTGTGGTTCAGGAGGCAGTGGGCCTGCATATTAACCTCAACCAGGGATTAATTCAAGTAGAAGAAGTGTAGGAAAGTTGATAATTATTTCTGGAGTCTAAGCCATAGCAATCACTCCTCTTCTGAAAATCCTCCAGTGGATCCCAAGTCACTCAAGGCCCATAAGGTCTATATCTCCCTGAGATAATCTCCTACAACTCCAGCCCAACAACACTAGCCAACTTTGGAGCTGTTATTCTCTCCAGCCTAAAACACTCTTACTCCAGATATCTGCATTGCTTACTCTTGTATCTCCCTGGTGATGGTTTTTGATCACCCTATTAAATCAGCAAAACTATTAACCCATCTCTGGCATTCTCCAGTCTTGTTCTTTGGTTTATTTTAGAAAACATTTATTACCCATCTGATATACTATATATTTTAACTATTTATGTGTTTATTGTCTCTTATGCCACTAGAGCAAACATTCCATCAGGGCTCCCAGCTTTAACCAGGAGGAGAGTGAAAGGAAGGGAGAAAAGTGAGTAGGATCAATTTTCTTTTGTGAATTTTTGATTGGGTGAGTCACAATGCAGCAGAGTTCTTAACTCAAGGTTTATGGACTCCTACAGTGGTGGTTCTCAAAGTCTGGTTCTCAAACTCCTCAGACCATACTATGTGGTTGTTTTTTAAAAATGTAAAATCCCAGCCCTCACAGCAGACATACTGAACCAAAATCTCTGGGGGATAGGAATTGTGAATGTTTTCAGCAAAATGTTTAAATAATTCTTAAGCACCAAAAATTGGTAACTAGGGCCATGCCTGGGCCTCAGGAGGCATACAAAAAAAAAATCCCCCATAAATTCATACAATTTTGGTTGTAAAAGTAGAACAGTTTCCTGGAAAAGAATTCAGCTTCGATCATCTCAAAGGCTTTGGGTCACAAAACAAATTAAAGATCATATACTATGCTAAGATGACCTCATGCTACCCATGATATTAGGAGTAAATCTTACTCTTACATTTTATCTTATTTGCTAGACCCATATCACTGTGATATAGATGTCTCTAAGTAATCTCAATCTCAAAATGTATAAAATTATCCTCATTATTTTTCATCTTTCTCCCCAACTCAAGCCTAAACTTTTCTTTTATACCCATCTAACAAGTTGTCCAGCTTCCTCCTCATGCTACACAATCAGTCACCTCCTGGACTTCTTTCAAGTTTATGTCTTTCCCAATACCCAGCTGCAGTCTTACATCCAACTTTCCTCCTACAATAGCTTCCTAATAGTTCTCCTTGACTCCAGCTCATTTCCTCTAATTTGTCCTCTATAACTGTGGTGCCCAATGTGCAGGCTGTGGACCAGTACTAGTCCCTGGTCTGTTAAGGACCAGGCCCTATAGCAGGAGGTGAGCTGCAGGAGAACAAGTGAAGCTTCATCTGTATGTACAGCCACTCCTCATCTCTTAGATGAGCAGCAGCATTAGATTCTCATCGGAGCACGAACACAACCGTAAACTGTGCATGCGAGGGTTTTAAGCTGTGTTCTCCTTAAGAGAATCTAATGCTCAGTGATCTGAGGTACAGACATAATACCCCGCATCATCCCAAAACCATCACCCCATCTCCCTGGTTTGTAGAAACAATGTCTTCCATGAACCAGTCTGTGGTCCAAAAAGGTTGGGTACCACTGCTCTACAGTGATCTTCCCACGTTGCAAAGTTGACCACTGCAACCTTCTTTTAGATAAATGCCCTTCAACTCTTCCTTATTCCTTTTAGATAAAATTCAAACTCCTCACCATGGTCCATGAAGCCCTGTAATAACCTCATCCCATGCTCCCTCTGGTCACTGAACTCTCAAGCTGACCTGCTATCAGCTCCTCAAACACACCAAAACTCTCCTGCTCAAGAGCCTTCTGCACATGTTGTTGCCTTCATCTTCAACACTTTCTCCCTGATCATCACAGAACAGTCTCCTTGAAATTTTAAATCTCAGCTTGTATTTTCTAAATAAATCTCAGCTTATTTCCATGCTTTCCCACATGTTGTTCTCTGAGCTAAAGAAACCCCACCTATCACTTTACTTTTGACCTAGTTGATTCCTAATTCTCCCATAAGACATAACACAGTATCATCTCTTACAGGAAGCTTTTCTTAAGAAGGTGAGATATTAAAAAAAAAAAAAAAAAAGAAGGTAAGATATTCACATCTTCTCTATATTATGCATAGAGAGAACCCTTTCTTTCGACTATGGTAATAGATAAATCTGTATTTATGCATGGCAAGTTGTGTGCTTCATACTGAATTATGCAATGTATAGACGAATGGGTTTTTACATAAACAGGCATATGTATAATTTGAAAAACTTGATTTCTTACATATTAAAAGATAATTTTCCTAATGTTTTATTATCTTTATTACCCAGTACAACTAATAAAGATCATACAATCTTGAATGAAACCTTATGAAATATATGTATAACAAAGGAATACTACTATCAATGACTGTTCCAAGTATTCCCCTTATATGATGTAGGATGTTCACTCATCAACATTTAAACTTTTTGCATAATAAAATTATAACAACTCAATTTTGAGTATGTAATATTACATACAGAGAGAAAAAGCAGGTTAGAAATTCATATATAGGATTCCAATTTTGTGGGAAAACAGACACTTGAAAGAAGATATTCCAATATCAAAATAAATGACTTATTTTTTATTTTTTTCAGAATTTAAACACACATAACAGTAATGAATATTACTTTAGAAAAAATAATTTAATTTTTTGTAAAAATTTTGAACTTGCTATACATTGTTAAAACTATATCTATACTAAAATTAATGGTACTCACATCAGTTAAATCTCCTGTTGTATCACCTTTTTCACTACAAAAAATAAGGAAAACAAATTTTAGCTTCAAAGTAAAATTAATAAAATTATCTAATAATTAAAAAATTTAGAACTGTTTGCTGGAATTAATATTCCAAAAATTTTATTCAACATAGGAATCTCAGAATGGCACTGTAGAACAGATAGAAACAGTCTTAAAAGGTAGTCATTTTTTAATAAATAAAATAAAAGATGTGTTCCAGTAGCAGATATATACAATTACTAAAACTTAAAAAATAGAAAAAAGACACAACAATTGTTAGTTTATTGTTGCTATTTTTATGAAAAGAAGTCTGTAAAAAACAATTATTTCCACTGGCTTGATGTATTCTGGCTAATACAACCAAATATTTCAAACAGAAGGGTATTAAGAAAAGATTGTTTTGAAATAGTATTTTTGAAAATGAGCTAAACTTAGTACAATAGTATTTTAGTATACCCTCTGAGACACTGGCTCGGTATATTATGTGCAATTATATTTTACACTGACACATCTTCCCTTCTCAAAGCAACAAAGGTGGTAAGACAACTGTCTGTCAACCCCACAAAGTATATGAGAATTTACAGTCAGTGGCTTGTCCCCCAAAGCAGTGACTTCCTCACAAAAACGTTCAACTCTGATTTGTTCATCCATCATACCAACTGAGACAAAAATGCTTCAAGGAAGAAGTTAGCAAAGTAATGTTTAATTAATCATTAAACTGCTAAAACAATTTCCAGTATTCAAACTATCTAAGTGGTAAAAGTTTAACAATTAATTTTAAATTTAATTAGTTCAACAGAGGTAGACAGCAATAAAAGTGAAAATGACAAGCATGCTTCTATAATGCTATAAGTTCCCTACCTCTGTTATAGAAGTGGTTTAGTATTTTTTTAGCTGGATTTAAAATTCTACAGTTATGAGTACTGACTTCACTCACAAAAAAAGCAAGAAAATTATTGAAGCCACCAAATAAGAACTTAGGATCATATCAGCACGAGACTAACCTTTCAACTGCTGGAACAGAACTGAGATGTGGATCATCCTTAAGCAAGTCATGACTACTTTTGCTTTTTCCCTTCATGCTCTGGAAAGGAATGTACAATTTAATCATGAGTGATAAAATAAACAGTCTTCTAAAAGGACAAATTAACAAATTTACATAAAATCTAGTACTGACATAATGTGGTTAGTAAAAAATGTCTTCCTAAAAAGCTTTACAAAGAAAATCCTACTCTTGACCAAAAATAATATTTTGGAAACATTTGTTTTCAAAAAGTGACACATTGGCAGGGCATGGTGGCTCACACCTGTAATCCCAGCACTTGTGTGGCTGAGGTAGGTGGACTGCCTGAGCTCACAGGTTCAAGACCAGTCTGAACCAGAGCGAGACCTTATCTCTAAAACCAGCCATGCACTGTAGCGGGTGCCTGTAGTCTCAGTTACTTGGGAGGCTGAGGCAAGAAAATCGCTTGAGCACAAGAGTTTGAGGTTGCTGTGAGCTATGACGCCATGACACTCCAACAAGGGTGTGACAAAGTGAAACTCTGTCTCAAAAAAAAAAAAAAGAAAAAGAAAGTGACACATTAAAAATAAGTCTACTAATTACAAAATTCAAGCACTAAATCCTCATCATGATTCACAAACAACTAAATGAGTTAATTATTATGACCCACAAATTATAACTTAGAAGTTGGATCATAAGAGTAATCTGAAATAAACACACATTATTATTTTTCAGATATTCCATTTATACTGTACAGAATCACTTTTTTAACTGCACACACGAAACCAGATGAGTGCACCTTTTATTTTTATTTAAAAATAAATAATAGATATGTAGAAGAGCCGCTAAAACATGAGACTATTTGTGAATGACCAAATATTTATTAAATGCTTTAATTTCAAAGTTCATGTTCTCAAAAAAAATGTACATTTTAGTATGGAAACAAGACAGACGTAAGAGATAGAACACTAAAATTACAACTACTGTTGCTATTGTTGTAATCTATTAAGCATAAAATTTGTCTCAAGCACAATGCTACAAATAGTATTTCTACTATTCCCCTCATTCCCCTTCTCTCCAAATGAAAGTATATGAGATGGACATTATTAGCATTTTACAGATAGTTAGGGAGATTAATTTAGACAGTGACAGAGCACCTAGGATTTAAATCCAGGTATGTCTGACAACAGTACCTGTATACCAAAATTCAAAACGTATCCATTTTTCTTTTCCTGCAAGCCCCTATGGACCCAGAATACCAGCCTGCTTTCAGAGGTGCAATCTCCTATCCTACAGACTTCCCTACAGCACAGTGGGAAATTTCACATTTATAGCTTCATCTTGAGTGGTAGGAAGCTGCTTACCACCTCTATCCTGAAACTAATCATACAAAAGTGAATAGTTAGAGTTCACAGATAAAAGAAAAATTTCTATTTATTTTGAAGGAAAATTTTATCTTGAAAAATTCTCTAGAAAATATGTTAACTAAAATTTTTAAAAGTCAGATACAGAGAGATGTTCTGATTGAAAACACGTCTTTCTCTTGAGCTCCATTTTCCAATATTAATTTTTGAGAACAGGCCCTTAAGTTTGATAGGTTTTACTCCAAGGCAGATGTATACCTTTTGAAATATATTTCCTGATGGAAAAACAGATTTTTAAATTTCTTTACTAACATGAAGTTCTCAACATTTTAAGATATTAAACAATTAAAATATACTTACAGTCCAATTTCACAAAACAAAAACCTTTCTCTAGTAATCAATCTAAATATGCTATTATTTGTAGTTTTAAAAAGTTATAGAATCTGAATTATGCTATTAATCTCTATTTCTAATTCTATAAGCTTACTCAAACTAAGGAGTGGTGAAATGGCAAAATGTCACCTAATTTCTTGATGTTTGCCCAAATATGAAAAATGTTCAGAAATAGAAGGTGGTGTAGTTGAAAGACAACGAGACAAGAAGAAAGACTGTGGTTGGACAAAATGACTTTCAAAATCTAATATTCCATAATTTTATGGGCTTTAGTTTAAAACTTGTATCATATATGGAAACAAAATGACCTTATCAGACCTCAGAACCCCTTCCTACAAAGTAGAAATGATATTAATAGTAGTCTTGTCTATTTCACACAAGAAAATTAAATTAATTATGGGCAAAAGTATACAGTGAACATAAAATAACCAAAACTACACTAAAAACCCAAACATCTTTTGTTTTGGATACTTTGTCTCTAAAATTCCTTCCTCTTCTATCTACCTGCAGACATCAGGTTATCTTCATCTATTTTCAGAAATATTCCCTTATTAATTCTCTCTTCCCACTTCCCTCATGGAGTCATGATCATAAACATCACCTGCTATTCCAGCCTCTTAGTTCACAGATCAGAAAAACTGCAGAGGCAAGCTTAGAATTCAGGTCTCTATGCTCTTGGTCCATTAACAGCTATCCTATATCATTTATTTGTAAATGTTTGCAAATGTTTCATTGTTAATTTTTTAAATGAGTTATTGTACTGTATTCTTGAAAATCTCTAAGATTTTAAGTTTTCTCATCACAAAAAAATGATAAGTATATAAGGCAATGCATATGTTAACTGGCTCAACTTACCCATTCCATAACACATACATATCTTAAAACATCATGTACATGATAAATAATGCTTAATTATGAATTTTTTTAAAAATGAATTAATTTTTAAAGAGCAAGGTTTGTCTCCCAAAACTCACTTTAAACAGCCTAAAAGAAAAAGAACAAACTTGCTTTATACTAATTTAAAATAAGACTTGCCAAGAGGAGGAACCTATAAATTGATCTGAATAATCATTGCTATTTCAAATTTTTAATTAACTTTTTATTTTTTTTTATTTATTAAATCATAGCTGTGTACATTAGGGCAATCATGGGGTACAGTGTGCGGGCTTCATATACAATCTGAAATATTTTCATCCAACTGTGCGACATAACCTTCATGAGATTTTCTCTTTTATTATGTGAAAACATTTGTGTTCTGCATTTAGTAGGTTTCACCTGTCCCTTCTAAGATTGAATATATAAATATATGATAAAAACCAGCTTTTTAATGCCTCCCTTTCCACTATCATAGACTTTACATTCCTAGAAGGCGAGAAAGCAAATTAGGGAAGAACTGAAGAAATTAGGAAATACTAAAAATGGTAAAAATGAATTCAGACATTTCTCTTTTATTCTTTCTGAAAGATCTATTTTAAAGTTCTTATTTATACCATCAGGTAACAATGACTTTAAAGAAAGATCAAACACCAAATATATTTTTAAATGTTTTAAATGTTGCATGAAAGAAGCTGGCTACTTAAAGGGTTCAGCTGCTGAACAAAATACTAAATATAGTTAGTGAAGTCAGTGTAAAGAGCTCCACAGAAAATTCAAAACTGCAAATGAATCTAAGACTGGGTATTAAAACAGATGTAGAAAAATTACATTATCTGCCATTTTATACCCAAGAACAAAGAGACAGCAAAACAGTAAAGAAAGAAAGAAAATGGAAGAGAGAAAAGAGAAAAAGAGGTATTGTGGTACAGAGGAATACTGGCCAATAAATTTGGGGCTCAAATTCTAATTCCTGTGTGGATAGTTAATTTTATGAGTCAATTTGGCTAGGCTATGGTACCCAGCTGTTTAGTCAAACGCCAGTCTGGATGTTGCCATGGAAGTTTTTAGATGTGATTAGCATTTAAATCAGTAAGCTTTGATAATGCATATTACCCTCCATAAAGTGGGTAGGCCTCATCTAATCAATTAAAGGCCTTGAGAAACTCCTAAAACTGGAGCTTCCCCAAATGAAGCAATTTGTCTCAAAACTGCAACATAGAAACCATGTCTGAGTTTCCAGACTGTAGGTTTCAGACTCATCAACTATTCCCTGATTCTCTAGCCTGCTGGCCTACTCTACATACTTTAGACTTGCCAGCTCCCACAACTGCATGATCCAATTCCTATAAATAGAGATCGGTATAAAACAATCTAATTTATTCTCTCTCTCTCTCATATCCTATTGGACTAGGATATGGATTATTCAGGGTTCTCCAGGTTATTTCTCTGGAGAACCCTGAATAATATACCTCTCTGAGACCTTCAGAGCAAAACCAGAAAAATGTAATAGTTAAAAAGTGATTTTAGAGGTCCCTTAATCTATTTTCCCACGCAATGCAGGAATCTCCTTGACACCACTCCTGAATAATCAACCACATCTCCACACCTAAAAGAAGAGCTTATTAGCACGCTCTCTCTCTCCCTACCCCTCTCTCTTTCACACACACACACACACACAAAACCTACTTTTTTTTACATGGCTTTCATTACTGGAAAATTCTCTAACTGGAGGAAAAAAAAAATATGTGTAATTTTCAACCACCCAGGTAACCCTAGTTCTATCTTCTAGAACTACAAATGAACTACAAACAAGTCCTGTTCCTAGGCATATCCCACACAGTTCAGACATAGACTGGTAAGCAGAATAATGGCTCCCTAAAATGTCCATATCCTAATCTCTAGAATCTGTGACTATTACCTTCTATGGCAAAAGGGAGTGTTCATTGAAAGTAAGAATTTTGAGATGGGGGGATTATCCTGCATTATTATGGTGGGCCCAATGTAATCGCAAGAGTACTTATAAATGAAAGAGGGAGGCAAGAGTATCAGTTTCAGAGTGACACAGTATGGGAAAGACTTTACCAGTCCCTGTTGGCTCTGAAAATGGAGAAGGGGCCATGTCAAAGAACACACACAGTCTCTAGAAGCTGAAAAAGGCAAGGAAGGGAAGGGATTCTTCCCAGAGGCTCCCCAGAAAGAAGGTAGCCCTGCCAACACCTTGAGATTTAGCCCAATGAAGCCTATTTTCAAACTTCTGACCTCCAGTACTAAATTTGTTTTGCTTCAAGCCACTAAATTTATGGTAACCTGTTACAATAGCAATATAAAACTAAAAAAAAATTGTCAACATTTAAAAAATCAGCTAAATAAAAAAACTAAATTATAAGTAAATTAAAATGGAATACAATTTGATGGGACAGAAACACATTTTATAAATTAGACTTTTTAACATTTCTGACCACCTTTGTGCCAATGGCCTAGCAGTACTCTCCATTCCATGTCCACCCAACTTCCCAACTTATGGGGAAAGTTTAATTTCACCAGATCAACTAGAATAGGATGAAACATTCTTAGTTTATTCTCAAATGTGATAGATTTGTCTCCCCATATACCTTGCTCTGGGTGAGAAAAAAGCCCTTCTATAACTTTGGATTTGAGGCATATTAATAAACTGTTAACAAGTCTCATAGTGAGAGAAATACTAAGTGTATCACTGTGTACATGGCACTATATTTAGTTATTGAGATACTTTAATAACAGAACTGCTATTTAACTTGCCTCATGAAAACTGTTAATATTTGTCTGGTTATAAGCTTTTACTTGAAAAATATTTTCTGACATTTGTGTAAGTTACGCATAAGGATTCATGACTAAATTTTAAATCAAGACAGACATTTGAATAAAGCGCTATTTAATAAAAGGGCAATATGAGGAGAGAACTATTCCAGATAAAAACTTTTCAAATATTTGGACCCTAGCATTGTATTTTCACTTAGTTCTACTTCTCCAAAGTATATCCAGTTCCTCAGGCATTTTCTATGTGAGAGAGTTTTTGGCATCATACCCATCCTCCTCACCAACCTCCCATCCTTTGGATGTATCTACTTTGTCAACATCTTTTTAAGATGTGTTCAGAACCAAACAAAATGCTGCAAATGTGATCTAAAAAACACAAAGAGTGTTAAATTCCTTATTCCAGAGATCTTACTCTGAATAATTCAACTAGGGCCCAGAGACTATTATGTCATATCTATGCAGCTGATTTTATGGAGCTAAAGTATAGAATTTACATGTGCTCCTATTACATTTCAATACACTGGTTCAAATAATCAGGCACAGGTTGAAAACAAAGCACCCTTTGGGCAGAAGTATTCAATTAGCTATAAATCTATCTGACTGTACTATCTCTCAGTTCACATTTCTTTATGTTGTCCGCAGAATATCATGAGAGAGTCTGACAATGTGCTTTTCTGAACTCAAGATATGATTATTACGGCAGCCCCCTATCATGCAATCCTATCAAAAAGGAAATGAAGTCAGTCTGGCAAGTCACTTAACTAGAGTCTCAGTTTCCTCATTTATAAAGAAAGGAAGTTGGACTAGATCCCTCTGAGCTATAAAATTCTATGATTCTAAAGAGATTTTTATCAGGTAGTAGAAAGATACTGAAATAATAGTGAAGGAAAGTTAAGCCATGCGGGAGAGGCACCTTGTCATTGAATAAATGAGGAGGGTGAAGGAGTGTCTGTAATCCCACACTGATAATCCATAAACCAGAGGGGACTTTATCTTGTTTCTCCTTTCAAATAAAGTAGAGCCCAATTCAGACTTTACCAATTATTAACTTGTGATCAGTCAGACAGGTTCTGGAATAAAGCTTAACACTGTGGAGACACTGAAAAAAGAAACTTGATAAGCAAATGAATAATGAAACAATTATTTTTAAACCCGTTAGAAATATTTAATTACATTTAACCACTGAAACTGTGAATAGTTCTTAGTCCTTATAAAAGACACTTACGTAACTTTGGCTATAGTTATTTCATACATTTTAAAACAGTAAGGCTAAATTTTAAGGACACATATTCTATTAGCCATACTTTTCCAATATTCAGGCTAGCATTTTTTTCCTTACCAAGGTATTTTAGGGTATTCATAGTGTTTTTAAAAAAGTGGATTTAAGCAAAATAAATAAAAATGTACTTCTACATAGTATTTGGATTCTCTCCAGAATTTATCTCATGCTCATGCAGTCTAAAGCAATTTCCTTTTCTCTAAGCCAATAAATTCCAACAATTTTGTTGCTATTTTTGTATTTTCTTAAACAAAACTAGCCCACTAACCCAACACAGTAGTTTTTGTCTAAAGCAGACCAAAAAAACTACATTTTAAGTTGGATGTGGTATGTCACACCTATAATCTTAGCATCCTGAGAGGCCAAGGCATCTTTACTAGAAAAACTAGCCAAGCATGGTGGCACATGCCTGTAGTTCCAGCTACTCCACAGGCTGAAGCAAGAGGATCATTTGAGTCCCGGAGTTTGAGGTTTCCATGAGCTCTAACTCCACAGCACTCTAGCCTGGGGCAACAGGCCTCAAAAAAAAAAAAAAAAAAAAAAGAGCCTCATTGTGTAGGCCAGAGATTCAGCAGTGTGCAAGATCCACTTATATGTGAAGAATGGGTTGTGGTGGGTCAGAAGATATGGGTGCATACCCAGGCTTTCCAAGGCTGCTCAAGGCACTATCTAGGACTCTAAAAGAATGCTCAGGAAGGGCACTCGGCCAATGGTACCAACCCAACCTTGTGGCTTCCTATCCAAGAAGACTGAGCTGCTGGTAAAGTTACTAGCTCTCTACATTGCTTGGCCATCAGAGCATGAGATTCTACATAATAATGATCATATTTATAAGTTATTTGATATTCTGTAGTTCTCTGAGTTTAAAATACCAATTATAACATGTTGTATTTCTTTATTTTAAAACATTTGACTTTCAAAGACATTTTTCAAGATTACATAATGTATCAAAATAAGGACTATTTATATTTTTATCCCATAATACTAAGTGGTGTACATTATTTCCATGTTATAAAAAAGGAAAACTAAAAGGGACTCCTAGAGACTAAGTTATCCAAGGTCACAGAGTGTCAATGAAAAGTAAAGTTTTCATAGGAAATTATATGATCCCAAATCCATGTTACTTCTACTCCTACATACTGCCACCAAAAAAAATGCCTCAGACTCTATCTGCAAGGAGCTCACAGTCCAGGGCTCTAGGCAATTAATAAGTCACAAAGTAAAGGGTATAATGTCAGTACAGTATACAAGGGGAACATAGTCATGTATTTCTTAGGTAATGAAGCAAAAAAAGATGTGTTTAAAAGGAAAATGTAAAATATCACAAGAAAGGCAAAGTTTAGGTAAGAAAAAGATTAAGAAAAACTGGAAAAGACATTTAGAAAAGATGATATTCTAGGTGTTGGAAATACCATGCAGAGGTAGGATGAGACATTTCAGGTAGGGAAAAGAACATGAACAAAGATACAGAAATAGGAAAAGACAAGGCATACATGTATAAGAGTTTCAAACCTTTCAGACCTATTAAAACAGTGTTTTCTGCATTTCCCTAGTATGAACATGCAGCTTCCCAGGAGACTCCTTAGAAAATTCTGATTCAGCAAGTCTGAGATTGGGCCTAGGAATCTTAATTTTTAAAAAGTACCCAAGTTATTTTTATCAGCAGCAAAATGTAATAAGAACTAAGCTAAAAGGGAGAGTTGATAAATGGGAGTCGTGAAAGTAGAAGCTTAAAATAATAGGCCACAGAATTTGGTCTTATTTCTATAGTCAATTGAGAGCAACATTAACATCTTAAGCTTCATTTAAGTTACCCTGGTAGTGGAAGGAAGGAAGGAAAAGACAAGAGAGCAGATAGGAGACCAGGTTTCAGCTTATTGCACAGTTCAGACTAGAGATAATGAAAGCCTGAATAAGGGTAGTAGCAAAATAAATTAAAAGGAAGAAACATATGTGAGACATATCTTGCATGAAAAATTGCCATGACAGTACAAAATAAAAAATTAAAAAGTCAGAACTGAACCTAATGAGTTCTTCTTTGGAGAACAATGACACCAAGGAATAGAACAGGGAGAAGTTTGGGAAGAAGAGATAATGAGTTAAGCCTTAGCCAGGATTTGAGTAACTAGTGAGATATGCAAACAAGGAGGTATCAGGTAGGCAGCTGGGGAAAGGAAGAGTAAGCTGGCCTAGAGACACAGATGTGAAAGTCAGATACAAGCACTTGATGGTAATTTTATCACAAAGCACCCCACACTAGAGACAGAAAAGTATGATGACATAATACCAAGATAATAATACTCATTTCAAAATGGACTTTGCGTGGGCTGTAATTTTCTTGGCAAGAAAGAAAGATTTTACCCTAGTCTTTCTAAACTGTTTAAAGCATTTCTCAGGTTTGAGAGTGAAAATAAAGAGCAAGCCAGTACTATCTGTAGTGATATCTTTGTACATTGTAATCTTAGAAGCAAACACAAATTGCTTTCAGAGTACATATTCACAATATAGGAATATCCACAATATTCAGTATAATTTACACATATTTTTTCTACTTTGTACAATAGAAAACAGCAGAAGGAAGACAAGCTTTGAACATTTAAAATATGCTGTTAGAAAATGTTCAAACTAATTTCCTAGTGAAGTCGATTTCAAGGTAATTGTGAACAAAACTTACTTTAGACCAGAAATTTAATTTCAACAAGATTAATGAAAAAAAACTCCTTTCTCCTATATTCTTGCTCTCTGAGGATGCTCACCCTACCATCCAGGACCCTATGACAGTTAGAGAAGGGCAGAGGGCCAGCTGCACTGAGGTTAGCTGCTTTCTATGCCAGAAAGCTGGGATACCTGTGAAATATCTCACCAGCCTTTTAGATAGTTTCAGCTTGAGGGAGACAGCTTCTGCAGCATCCAGAATCATAATAGAGACTTAATAGCTATAAAATCCTAAATTCAAAGTTCTGATTCTACCACCTAAGTGATGGGTAAGTGATTTAACCCTGAGTATTGATTTACCTACAAAATAGAAATAGTATCTATATCACCTGGTTATTATAGGGATTACATAAACTAAATATTTAGCACTATTAGCAAATGAGAATCTAAGTCATTATAAAGTAGCGTGATAAGCACTTCGATGGCCATAGACAGATTACCACAGAAGGAATTATCTAGCTCAGCCTGGGTAGAGGGAGGGAAGTGACAGTAGAGCTAAATCTTAAAGGAAAAACAAAAAGTAGCCAAATAAAGGAGAGAGCACACTGCAGGCAAGAAAAGAGATGGGGGTGGTGGAACTGTGGGGAAGGCATGGGTATGCCAAGAAATTTGATATCTTTAGAAAACATTAACCAGGCTGGGAGCCTGTAGGTCAATGGTTAGCGCACTGGCCCCATACACTGAGGCAAGCGGGTTCGAACCTGGCCCAGGACTACTAAATAACAATGACAGCTGCAACAAAAAAATAGCCGGGCATTGTGGTAGGTGCCTATAGTCCCAGATACTTGGGAGGCTGAGGCAAGAGAATCACTTGAGCCCAAGAGTTTGAAGTTGCTGTGAGCTGTGACATCACAGCACAATACCAAGGGTGATATACTGAGACTCTGTCTCAAAAAAAAAGAAAAAAGAAAACATTAACCAAAGATAACTCTGGCAATTTCTAGATGTAACATTCATAGTTTTGTCCAATTCATGAGTAAAATAAGGATAATAGTGCATAGTAACATCTATTTTGAAAGACTGTGAAGAAAATTAATAAAATATATATCAATATTAAAATGAATGTAAGAGTTTTGGTCTGTGAACGTTTATAGTAGTAATGATAATAATCATTATGATCTATCCAACCAATTAAACAAATACCAATTTTGTTTAAAAGTTCAATTAAAATCTGAATCATGAAGTTGAAGCATTTAAAAAACATCAAGTCTAATTTAAAAAGTCAAGATTAAAAATTAAAGAGTCAAGATTTAAACAATTTTAAAAGGGCAAATCATCTCAGAAGTTACAAATATTACTGACTACAAATCATTTTACAAATCAGTTCAATGAACACTTACTGAGTTTTTGCCAAGTAAAGCATACTATATACCAGGTATAGAAGGAGATACAAAAATGAACAAGATATGGGCACTATTCGCTCTTATTATTCAGAAAAAAGGGCAAATTATAGATTACCTGGCTAACTCGATTTACTTCCTCCTCTTCTTCCTCAGCTTCCTCTCCAAAGGAAAGTAAACTAAAATTTCTAATCAAAAAAAAAAAGAAAAGAAAAAGGAAGGAAAAAAAGAATATTAGAAAAAGTTAGACAAAACTTACAGATATCCAATATTCAAAACAAGAGAACAGAATTTACAAGAAGAAATATATTCTGACTGTTTAAAAAGGATAATATTACTTAGTATTCATCAGAAGTATACTAAGGTACTACATTTTTAGTACAATGCCAAGGTTTTAGCCTCAGACTTCCAGTGTTTCATATATTACACTAAATTAATGACCAAAAATCCATCCTGAGCATTACCATTAAATATATTCAGTCAAGCATAACAAAAATAATTAAGCTTTTTATAGTTATTAAAACTGGTAGCAAAATGGAGATTTCTGAAAAGCTAATAAATATATAGACCCAAGAGCACTACTAATAGGAAGCAATTAATCCAGCATTTGGCAAAATATGTTCGCAATATTTTAAAGTTAATAAGGCACACAAAAAATATCAAAAAATATATAAGCAATAAATAACTAAAATAGCCAATGGGGAGAAAAAACTACGTTTGTCTCCTCTGATCCTTCAAACAAAAGAAATCCTAAGTATGATAAAAATAAGTTTTTAAAATTCTATCTCAAATATCAAAAAACCCCAAAGATTTGGCAACAAAAGAGGTATTCTTTTCCAAACTCTAGATGCAAGCAAGCAATGACCACCACATCATCCCTAACATTTGCAGTATGAACAAAAACAAAACACACACACAAAAAAAAATTTTGAGTATACTGTCAAGATAAATCATAGTGATGAAATACTACATATGAATATAGTGACTGACCTTTCACTCAGAGATAAATCAGTCAAAATAAATGAATCAGAGAATAAAGAAAATCAGATATATAGTCATATAAGAAGTTATTTTGCCACAAAGGATCAACTGTTTATTTAAATGTTTGGCTCATTTCTGACACTTTATAAATGCAGTTTGACTTATTTATTTTGTAGGATATTGAAGAAAGAAACTAAATATGCAGTGAACCTCTACATAACTGGGTGTTTTCAAATACTCCTCCTCATTTAATCTTCATAATAACCAGGTGTACTATACTTATTATAACCTCCATTTTTTATGAAGAGGCAACTGAAGCTTAGAAAGATTAATACTCTTTGCTCCTTAAACTAGGTTTGGCAGGATTATACGCCAAATTGTCTAAAAAAAAAAAAAATCTAACATATAAATACAGTAATAAAGCAAATAAATATAAAAAAAACGAATACAAAAAAATTCCTAATAAGGAACTTACAATTCAGTAAAATAAGTTGAAATCTAGCTCTGTGCTATTCCAATAAAATAAACAATATTGATAAATACAGCATATTATTACAAAATACTGAAATTCACTTAAATAAGAAATTTCTATTTTTTTTGACAACTATCTTTAGGAAATAACCCAGAAATGCTGAACGAAATAGCTTTAGGTTAAAAAATATTTCTAAGATTATTTCTACAAGCACCCAAGAGGGGTGAAAAAATCAAATTATACAATCATATAGTCATTTAAAATACTTTTTATATTTTTCTCTATTTTCCAAATTCTTTATACTGAGTAAGTATTAATTTTAAAATAAACAAAAAACAAAAGTTTCTCAACAACTCATTAAAATAAATAATTGTTATAGGGATCATAAAATATTTGTTAACACAAATTTCACATGGACAACAGAGATGATACATTTTTAGCTTAAGTTTACGTTTAAGACATTAATGCACTTGAATACAAGAAATGCTCATTTAGGAGAAAAACACACTCATAATTCTAATATCTCTCTGGTTCATACTGGCCTTTCCCTTGCTAGCAAACAATTACTATAAAGGAAATAAAGTAAACTAAATGAAGTAATGTCACTTTACAAGTTGAAGAAAAATCTTTCTATAATACTATGATTACTTTGTGCCTTTGGGTTTCAATTTCTTTACTTCCTCCTCTGGTTTCTCTTTTTTTGGCTTTTTAATTTCCCTTGGAATGATGTCATCAAAAGGATTAAACAAAACCTATGAAAAGAAATATTTTAAAAATATTATTCCATTTTTTAAAATTTCGTAAAAAAGTAAAACCAATACTTAATATTTAATTACATTGACATTAAAGTCTCTTATTTTTCTACATTTTACACCAAGTGCTTCCACGGCTTGGTTTCAATGGATTCTCTCAATAATCTTTGTACTGTTAAGTAAGAGATATTTTATCCCTATTTCACATAAGGGAGAAATATTTAAGAAAACTTAAATGATGTATAGAAAGTAGACCAACTCGGGTGCTTTGACTCCAAATCAAATGCTCTTAAATCTCTTACTTCCTTAATAAAAAAATCATTTTTTAAATCACCAATAAAGTAATCTCTTTGTGCTAAATAAACCTAATTCCTCTAATTTTCCATAATGAGTTGATGGGAATTCATTGGATTATCAGCTAAAGTTTCACTTTGAATTCAAAACTTTTAATTTATAAAAAAATTCTTAATTAGACATTATGCCTCAATAAGAGATAAGCCTTATCTAATAGTTTAAAAATACTAATAAATGAATATAGTGACTGATTTTATAAGCCTTCATCTAACAGTTTAAAAATACTAATAATTGATTCCTCCTAAGATGACAACTTAAGTGCTATATCGCATAATAATCATGCTCCTACCTCACAACTTCTTATTTTGTGTGGATTACGTGGTCTTTCTTCACCATCAATGTCCACTTCTGTCAGTCGCAGCATGTTATATATTGTGTCCCCTGTCACCTATCAAATACAAATATAAAGTGTAATCTCAAATTATTGCATTCCTCCTTTTAATTAAAAAGGGAATTCTGAAAATGTTTTTAAAAAATTAAAAAGGAATTTCATAATATTACATAAGAATATATACATTGAATAATGCAAATAAAATAATTTCATCTTAAGGGAAAAAAGCATGGATAAAGTTGAATCCCTAATTAAGCTTTATGGGAAATTTCCCATACATACTTACATTAGTTAATGCCAAATAACCTCCTACTGAATGACAACAAATATCATAAACAAATTCAGATTTTATAATAGAATAAGCAAATAATAAAAATAACAATGTGATAAATGCTTTGCAGACATTATATCATTTAATTCTCACAAACATCCTAAAAGTAGGAACTATCATTAATTTTTCTTCTACAAATTAGAAAATAGAGGCTCAAAGAAGTTACAGAGCCAAGAGTGATGGCTTTTCAAACTTCAATATGCCACTATGCTGTATGCTGTCTGTAATGAATAAGTTATAGAACGTGAAGTATAAAAAATAGTGCAGAATGGCCACTTCAATCTCATTTCATTATACACTTTTTTTTTTTTAAATAAAAGGTGAGAAAAATCTACGAACATTAGACAACCTGTGTTAAAGTGGCTCATGAGAATGTGCCAATGAATATTTTCTAACCTACATTGTTAATTATTAAGCAACAATATTGCATTTCACGGTTTTAATGTGATTCCTTTCATTCAACATTTCTAAAGAGTTTTAAAACACCATCAGTTTTCCAAACTATCCTAAGTTTGTTTTTTCCCTTTCATCATCACAAAATCTAGTTTTGCCCAGGCTATGGGAAAACAATTCTTACTGAACCAGCAGAGGGAGCTAACACACTAGTGGTGTTTAATATGTCTAAAACTTAAGAAGGGAGAAGAGAGAAGAAACTAGTCAGATTCCTTTATAAAAAGAATTATTGAAAATTCTACAGAAAGGAAATTCCCTGATGAGACATTAAATGTGCACAGGATTAAATAAGTACTATTCGAAGTAATATTTCCAGTAAGAAGCTTCACTGCCAACACAACTTTAAACTGAAGTGAATGACTAAACTTTATTATTTAAGTGTAATTCTAAAAATGTAAAAGCAGTATTGGCTGAGGGGCCTGGTAGCTAATAGCATTACTATGATTTGAAAGAAAGAAAACATTAATGTCAAAACTAATGACTGATTTAAAGAATGCAAAAAAGAATTAAGGTGATCCCTCATGGTTTACTATTATAGGAATATATTCTACCATTTCTGCAAATAATAAATAACTTAGAGAATATTTTTATGAAGACAGCACTTAGACAATGTACCATAGTGGCCTAAGGAATAACATAAAACCAAAAATCAAGCCATGTGTGTAAGACAAATAATTGGATACTAACCTTTCCAAAGATGGTATGCTTATTGTTAAGTTCATCTGCTCGACCCAGTGTGAAGAAAAACTGGCTGCCATTATCATGAGAACCAGCATTTGCCATGGCAACCAGTCCTCTCCGATTAAAACGCAGCCGTGAATGAAATTCATCCTGAGGAACATAAAAGAATGTCCTCAGTTATAAGACTCTTCATGTACTCAGTTTATCAGTTGAGCAGCAAGGTCTCACACAACTTCTAATCAAAAATGCTGGTTTTATGTAATTGATTTTCAAGTATAATCAGATCCAATATTTACTATTCTTTCAAGGCCATTATTCTTGAATTCACTAGCCTGTAAGTATCTTCTAAATATACTCAGATATATTTGTGGAAAATTGCTTAGTTATACATAGAAAAAGGGTACTCAAAGGGGAATGGATTTCTAAGAGTCATTACCCTATTCTCATCCCTCAAAGTCATTTAAGCTTTTAAAATCTATTATTTCTCTGAGAAAAACACCTTTTGAACCATCACAGAGTCTTCATCTATTTCTCCTTTCCATTCCACTCTAAATGTCACAAAGCAATTGCTTTCTTCTTGTTTTCTAATTCAAGGAATCTGCTATAATTGTGTTATATGGTTTTACTGTGTGTTTTAAAGCTCTATGTTGAAATTCTACCTGAATTGGCACTGGTTCTACTTGCTGATTTTCAAAATTGGCAGGAGCAAGGCTTTCTAAGGTAGTTTTCTTGTTATGATAGGGCTACTTAACATATACATTATTAGTCTCTTGCTTAATACAGTTCCCATCCAGACGTGATACTGGATTCATTTATAATACAGCCTTGTTACATAATCAGTGCTTTTCACATAAAAGGGTTATTTTTCCTTAATAAATAATTCTCAAAAGATCTGAACTCCATAGATCACAACTCTATATTCTATATTCAAAATGACCTAACTGAAAAGCTTAACAAGATGATTCTATTACCTGAAAATAATACAGCAAAAATCTCAGGTTAGGTAGGAATTGCCAAAAACAAGCTATTGTACTACACCAAACAATAGAATAAAAGAATGCTTCCTATTACCTAGAGGATCTAAAATCATGAGAAGTATCACTTTGGTAAAATATGAAATAGCCTAACAGTGATATCTGAGTTTTTTTAAATAATAATTTCACATTTTCTCAGGCCTTTATTGTCAGGAAATTAAAGCAAACATTTCCAGTATTTTTCTCAAGAATCACATACTGACTTAGTAAAAGATTAAAGAAAACTCCATCTCCATCTCATTAGCATAAATATAAAGTTTTCAAAAACTCCCATATTTTTAACAACTATCAGTGTTTACTGAAAGAACATAGTAGTGGTACCACTAGATTAATAATAAACACAATTTATCGCTTTTATTTGAACATTGTTCTTAATATCTTTATATTATATTAACTTTTATCTTCATATAGCTATGTTGACAGTTAAGAAATAACTAACCTATTCTTGACTAATACACCTTTTTCTAACATTTTTTATGTTGCTTCTTTCTCATCTGTTCTCCTTATGATCTTCCCTTGTGGCATGGATTTTGTGCTGCAAAGATCCACTGTGTATAATTTAGAATAAATCCTGCTATGAACTTGTGTTCCCTCCAAATTTATATGATGAAGCCCTAACCCCAATGTGACCACATTTGGGTCTATGAGAAGGTGAGAAAAGTCATAAAGGTTAAATGATATCTTAAGGGTAGGGCCCTAATTCAATAGGTTTGATGTCCTTATAAGAAGAAGAAGGACAGAGCTCACTTGCTCTCTCTCTCTCTTGCCCATGTGAAATTGTCAGAGCAGGCAGTCATCTGGAAACCAGGAAGAGAGATATCAGAAGGAATCAAAGTGGCAGACACCCTGGTCTTAGACTTCCCAGCTTACAGAATTGTAAGAAATAAATGACTAATGTTTAAGCTACCCAGTCAGTGTCATTTTGTTATAGTAGCCTGAGCAGACTGCTACAGATTCCACATAGAGTTTAAAATGGAATGTTTTAAAATAGGATAGCATAGGCAATGTTCAAAAACTGTTTTTATATTTTACTAAGTTACAGAGATTAGATCAGATGCAGTCAGACATCAGGAAATATGCTATGTAGTCTTTTTTCTGAATTACTTTGTTTTCTGCTAACACCTTTAGCTCCACCTGAATTCCAGCTAGCATAAAAACTTGTGATAAGACCAAGCATGGTGGCTCACACCTCTAATCCTAGCACTTTAGGAGGCCAAAGCGGGTAGATCATCTGAGCTCAGACGTTCAAGACCAGCCTAAGCAAAAGTGAGACCCTCATCTCTACCAAAACTGGAAAAAATAGCCAGGCGTTGTGGTGGGCACCTGTAGTCCCAGCTACTCAGTAGGCTGAGGCAAGGGGATTACTTAAGCCCAACAGTTTGAGGTTGCTGTGAACTAGGACACTGTGGTACTCTACCCAGGGCAGAGTGAAACTCTATATTTAAAAAAAAGAAAAAAGAAATGTTTTTTTCTCCTTATAGGACACAGTCATTTTCAATTAAACAATCTAAGCTCACTTGCAAATAATAATAGCAATTATCATTATTATTATTATTCAATCTCACCTTGAATGGGGCTCCATAGATAGACTCTCCACCAGTCCCTGTGCCAGTGGGATCTCCCCCTTGGACTATAAACCCAGGCACAACTCTATGAAATATGGTGTTGTCATAATAAGCTGAAAAAAATAAAAATTATGTATCAATGTCTAAAATTATGTGTATCTATATTATCAGAGGTAATGCAATAGAGTCACAAAAGTTATTTTCCAGAATGTTAAATAGGCTCACAAGCCAAAGCCTTTTCCCTGCTTCTTATAAAATACCTACTTTTCAAAAGAACACACATTGCTACAGAAAACATGGTTGCTCTTGTTTTGTTTTTATTTCTGGGGGTCTCTCAAACTCTGGATTAGTTTACAAAATAAAAATTACAGACTTTTAGTGTTTCTCAACTGGGAGAGAAAGAAGCAGGAATTTTGTACTTGAGAGACATTTGTCAATGGCTGGAAATATTTTCAGTTATCACAAAGGAAGGATCCTATTGGCATCTAATGGGCAAAGCACAGGGATATTGCCAAATACATTATAATGTGAAAGACGGTCCCCAAAACAATGAATTACCAGCCTCAAATGTCAACAGTGACAAGTTCGAGAAACCTAGGTAGAGATGAATAGTTTATTTCCTACTTCTTCCTCTTCTCCCCATAGAATATTAATTTTTAAATAAACCAAGGTACAATATATCAAAATTATTTATTTATTATAGGCCTAGCACCATCAATGCACTCTCCTCAAGAAACATTCAATAAACAAAACAAATAATCAACATCATACATACTGGAGTCCAATTAGACTCTTACTCACTTTGCTAAATGACTGAAAGAAATTCTTTATATTTATATATAACTTGGAAATACATAATTAGAATACATTATTTCCAAATATGTAATTTAAAAGTCATAAGCACATAGAAGACATCATATATAATCAGCTATAGTACTTATATATAGAACTCAAAATCCATTAGGGAGACCTTATAAGAAAAAAGAAAACTTGAATGTGGCAGAAGCATGACATCTCAGTGAGGCAAGACATAAGCAATGAATTTGGTAGGGAGCAAGAAATAGGGTTTGACTGAAGAAGAGAGTTGATAGAAGAAGTAGCAATAATGATCATCAAGCATAAGAAGAATGTCCAGCATCACTGTTGATCAGGCAAATGCAAAGCAAAACCACAGTGAGATGCCAATTCGCACTTACTAGCATAAATAACATCAAAAAAACGTTAAAATAACAAGTGTTGGTGAGAATGTGGTGAAATTGGAACTCATTCTTACACTGCTGGTAGAAATTTAAAATTATATTTAAAAAATTAAACTTAGAATTACCATATACCCAGTAATTCCACATCTCAGTATATAAATGTGTGAATGTATGTGTATATGTGTATACACATGTATTACATATATATGTAATCGAAAACAGGTACTTGAACAAATACTGACAGACAAATGTTCATAGTAGCACTATTTACAAAAGCAGCACTATTTACACATAGAACCCAAACAGCACAAATTTCCAACAAAGAATGAAAGGATATATAAAATGTGGTATAGACATACATGATGGAATATTAGTTATAAAATGGAATGAAATACTGATACATGCCATGACATGGATAAACTTCAAAAACAAACCAGCACAAAGTGATATATTGTATGGCTCCATTTGCAAGAAATATCTAGAATAGATAAATCCACAGAGATAGTTGTGGTTGCCAGGGATTTGGGGGACAAGTAGGAATGAAAAACAGACAGTGCCTAGTTAATGGGTACAGAGTTTTCTTTTGGGGTGATAAAATGTTTTGGAACTACATAGAGGGTGCTGATTACACAACTTAGTGAATGTACTAAATGCCATGAATTGCACATTTTACAAGGGTTAGTTTTATGTTATACAAATTGCACCTCAGTTTAAAAAAAAATCCTGTAAGTGAAAGGCAAGAAAGTATTTTCTATCACTGAAGTTTATACTTACACTAGTAAGATAAGTACAAGAAGAAATTATATATACAGTGTATACTGAACCCTGAAGGAAGTACTTAATAAACAAAAGCTATTATTGCTATTGTTGTAAAAAATAAACAAAAAACTAGTAGCAACAAAGTAGACTGTGTTAGAGCTAATTACTAAGCATAGTCATCATTCAATTACATGCAGAGGACTGCAAAGCAGAAAGATATAAAGAACATAGCTGCCCGAAGACTTTCTTCAACTGCAGAACTTACATGGAATGTCTTGTCATATAGGATGATAAGTATCTTTTATTATGTAATTCATTTTTAGTTGAGTCTTCTACTACTTGCAACTGAATACAAACTAATTCTTTCAATGAAAAGTATTTATCAAGTACCTACTATAGGCCAGGCATTGTAATAATACAATTACTAACATAATTCATAAAGTACCTATTATGGTGGCTTGCAGGCACTCTCAGATTGTTTATACTTGCAAGGCATAACCAGACATAAAAATCTGTATTTTAAAAATCTAATCTGTAGGCCAAGCGCCATGGCTCATGCCTGTAATCACTCTGAGAGCCAGGGTGGGAGATCACTTGAGCTCAGGAGTTGAAGTTCAGCCCAAACAAGAGTAAGACCCTATCTCTACTAAAAATAGAAAATTTAGCCAGGTGTGGTGGTGGGCACCTGTGTCCCAGCTACAAGGGAGGCTGAGGCAGAAGGATCACTAGAACCCAGGAGTTTAAGGTTGCTGTGTGACAGGCTGATGCCACAGTATTCTAACCTGGGCAACATAGTAAAACTCTGTCTCAAAAAAACAAAAATTGTATATTTATGTATATTTATTTTATAGATATATACACATAAATATATATACACATATATATTTTATAATATATATTTTATATATATACAGAAATATATATTTATGTATAAACATATACATAATCTATAATCTAACCAATGTACGTAGTACATTGGAAGAATAAAAAAGGCAGATCAGATTTTTTTTTTTTTTTAGTCCCTTCTCCCATTGATGGGCAGTTGGGCCATACTCACAAGAAATCTGGTTACAAACAGAAACTGTAAAACCCAAGAGGTCAAAAGTATCTCTTCTATATCCCTAAGTAACCATTATACCAGTTACTGTTAGACTAACATTTGTCAGGAGTTCTGAGCCTTACCTCTTGCTAGCTGTACAACCTTAAACTCAATTTTCTCATTATAAAACCCATTATAATAATAATAATATAAATTAACTCATGATGTTAATCAGAAGATTAAATAAGATAATGTAAAAGCAACCTATAAATATTCAAGTTCAACAGAAATATATGAGGTCAAATTATTATTTTCACTCAAATTCCACAAATTCATGCTCAAATTTTAATATAAAATATACCACAGTATATCATAAAGTGAAATAATTCTTTATTATTTACTTTACTATGGCTTGTCTTGAGATGCACAGATCCATAATAAGCAGCCAAAGATTTTTTGAACATATGATTAGATTTGCTTTTTTTTTTTTTCCAGAAGATCACTCATTCTTCCAGTATGGAGAACAGACAGGAAAAAAACAATTGGGGGCCTGAGCAGTGGAACCTCAGGTGCAACGATTGTCCCAAGAGTCAAAACATGACTATGGTTTAAGATGCACAGGTTCAAGAACTATTTAGGAAGCAGGATCTGTAAAGACCCAGATATAGTATCTGTGAGGAAAAAGGTCTATGTAAGAGGTCCTTAATTCCTTCAGTTTTCAAATGTTAAAATTATCCCATCTATTCCTTTTTCCTATTTCTCATTAAGTCTTTCTGAGATGTTGACTTTTTACTTTAGGATTTTCTTTATAATTTTCCCAAATATATTCTTGTTTGGTACATGAAATTATTATACACTATATATATAAATGGGTAGATTTCCTATAATGTCTACACCATAAGTTTGTATTCTAACATGGCTGGAATTTCCAATTTCCACAAATTTTCCTTATTCACTTATATTTCCTTATAATTTATCAATAACCGCTGTTGAACTATTTACTTATAGTTGTCTTTATAGTTTACAATGTGACAGATTTTGCTGCTTGCAATAATGTTTGATTTTCTTCTTAAATTTTTATGCATCATCCCATTAAGTACTCTGAAGAAGCTTTGTTATTTTACTATGCATGTTCATAATATCCTCCTGAATGCCCCCCACTACTGAATAAAGAAATTTAAATGTATCTTAAAAATGTTGTCACTATAGTTTTTATTTCTCAATGTATAATGTATGGACAGTTTATTTTAATAATTATTATTTCTAGCCCAAGTTTGTGCAGGAATCTATATTTGTATTTTTAAGTCAGTTATATGTGTTTCTTCTTTTAGGATCTTATTTCACGTTCAATTTTGTATATACACATGTGTTATCATTAATAACTTTTAATCTAAATCTCATTTTGTGACCACTGTGCCTTATTTTCCTCATCTTCTTCCTTTTTAACAAATATTTTTAATTTTGTAAAGCAATTTCTTTTACCTTACAGCATATTAACATACATATACTTACATTTTTCACTTCTAAAACACTTAACAAACTATTGTTAAAGCATAAAAAAATAACTGATGAACCATGAAGAGACAAGGCTGAAGTAATAGTGGAACAGATTAATGGTTGTATCAAGTATTTTAAAAACTGGTTTTCTTATCTACTCCTCCCCCTGCTCCCCACTTGTCTATAAAACAAATACAAAATTATACTCCTTCACACTAGAGGAAGTAATATCAAATTATTGTCAATTATCAAAGCTAAAAAGTTTCCTTTTCCATCCACCTTTTTTGGCCCTTTCCCCTTATTTATAAGAATTACAAACTGACAATTTTTTTTAATTTCCACTCATTTTAAATGTTCACCTAACTATATTTCAAAGACCTAAAATCCAAAGTAAGGTCTGTATAACTGCAGATCTTTTGGTTTTAGACATGCTATAAATTTCCTTTAGCTGTGAACATTGTTTTAGGTGAGGGCTGCATTGGAAGCTGTGCTCTCATTCCTCATGTTTTTATTCATTTCCTTTCAAATTCTGGAAACCACACTTTAAAAAAATCATCATGATGTTACACAATCAAAGAGCATTATGACTTGTTTAAGTCATGAAGAATTAAAATGGGGTTCTCTGGATTACATTTTAAAACCTGACTTTACTCATTCAACAGCATCTTTAAATCATTCTTCTCAGGCTTCTTGTTAGCCTTTCCAATAATGATTCTATCTCTCACCTGTTCAATTCAGAAAATTGTTCTGGTTAGTTTTCTTATTATTTTTCTGTTCATTTTCCTTTCTCCTTGCATTCTTATAAATAGGGGGAAAGGGGAATAATTATTTTTGTTAAAATAATAATAAATTATTTTTGTTAAAATTATTGTTTTTATAACTAAGTTTCATCATCACCCAACTGAAGAACCTCATTTCTTTTTCAATGTCATATTGTATCCAGACATTTTCTGTTTCTCCCATTCACCTGGTCATGGATTGTAATTTACCATTCATTCTTACTAATGTTTTTGTAATTGTATTCTCTGCCTGTAAAATTTGAGCCTTTGATTCTTCAAAACTTCTTACCAGAAACAAGTCTGTCTTTTCTATATCTCCTGTGTTTCTCAGCTTTGTTAATAGTTATTTGAGGCCTCTCTGACTGACTACCTGTCTGACTCCATTTCCTTCCGCCTGCCATAGCAATTGTTCATAATGGCCTTGGCAGATGTCTTCTCTCTCTCTGTGTTTGGTTTTTTTACGGCAACTTTTTTTCCTTTTTTTGGTGGGGGAGGTCTAGGTATTTTTTATCCCTTAAATTTTCCCCTGGCCATTATTTACTTGTCTAATTATCTATTTAGAGAGGTCTCATCATACTATACTTCCAGATATTTTGGATCTCTTTCACATCCTGCTTCTGACCCAAAATGTCATTTTCTGAGATCCTGAATAACACTGTCTATCTCTAAAAATCACATATAAGTTAGAAAGATAACAATTTGCCACTACCAGAAAAATTCAAAATCATGAGCAGTATATGCTAGAAACCAACAAGAAGGTCTAAAAATGTTTGGAATGTTTAGTTCCCCCAAGAGAATATTCAGAAAGGAAAAGAACTCAAGTGGGTGTATAGTTCTGCAAAGTAAAAAAAAAAAAAAAAAAAAGTTACTTTATGCCTCAAATCTAAAAAAAACTAGAGACATTGATAACAACATCTGAATGCTAGATGGAAAATCTTGTGGAGAAAGTAGAATTTTGAACAAACATTACAAAAACAAGTAGACTTGAACAGTAAAAAAAGGGAAGAGAAAGCACAACAAAAAGAAAAACAGAGAGAGGATGAACTAATATGAAGATATGTGTGAAGTAGAAAAGGGAAGGAAATGCTTAAGAATAAAGATAATAGCTGACTGAAACCACGGAGTTATGGCAATGAGAAATAACACTGGATAGCTAGGAAGCCAAGCTAACTGAAGATTCAAATACCATATGAATAAGTAAGAAGGCAAAGAAATTAAAGATGAAAGTGAGGAAGAATAGGCAATCAGAAATTACTGACCTGTGTAAGTAAAAATCAAGGTGGACTAGGAAGAAATTGGTAAATTTGATTTTATACTGGTTTAGTTGTAGCTGACAGTGAAAGGTTCCGGTAGAAACATCTACTAGGCAATCAGATACGCAGTCATGGATATCAGTAACAATTGGAGAGTGAAGACAATAGACAACTAGAGGCAATTAGGGAAGAGCCATAGTCAGAGAATACAAGAAAGACATGGAGGATAGCAAAGAAGATCAAAAAGGATCAAAATATTATTTCTTCAGGTAAATTTCCTCATTCAAAGTATACAGATTTATTTTGGATAAAGCTTTTATCTCCTCTATTTCCTGACACACATCTCAACAGCATCACTCACAGCAACAAACATTATTCATTATAACTGTTCAACACCAGTCTTCAATGTCATGAAAACTACACTGCAGTTTATTTTTAAATCAATAAAAATTTTTTTAAAAAATAAAATTCAAAAGTTATGATTACCTTCCAAACAAAGCTGGATGAAATTTCTGCAAGCTTTAGGAGCTTCTTTTGACCACAACTCTATATCGATATCTCCGGCTGTAGTTTTCAATAAAACCTATAGAAGGAATATTATATCTTTATAGTAAATTATCATTTTGCTTGATACTCAGTTGAAAAATTGCTCATCTTATAGCTTTTACTGGTGAGTTTTCAATTTTAAAAGAAATATTACAAATTGTGTTTGGCTTTCATTGTTATACTCAACAAAATGTCAAATATTCCCTATAGCTAATTGTATATTTAGATCTTTCAGCATATTATTTTCAGAAAAAGTTTAGGATTTAAGAAAAAAATAGCACAGAAATAAAACTTCATTTAAAAACTAAAAATGCAAATGTGTTATAATTTAGAGTTTCCCCTTGCATTACTTCCAATAAAATTGGTTTAGCAAATTAAGACATTAAAAAACAATGAACCCACTAAAGTATAACACTATAAGACACTTTAACGATTACTCTTTTTAATTTATCCTTTTATTGTATCTTCTCATTTAACATCTTGCCATTACTAATTTGCAAAGGAATGTTTTTAATCTTATTTTGGCCTATTACTTACTAAAACAGTATGTCTTAAAATCACCATCTATCATAAATAGAATACTTTGATAGCCTTTCAATCAGCTCATTTATAGCAGCTACTCCTTGGTGGAACCAGTCATCCTGCAACAACCAGAATCCCTACTGAACTCACAATAGGAAACAGCTTATATCTGTCTAATTTATAACTACATATGACCAAAATGAAAGTTAGGTTCTAAATTTGAATAGTGTGGCACAGCTGTAGTTCAGTTTCTCCTGTATCACTTTATCTTTTGTCTCCTCCAGTATACCAAAGCAGATCAGTGTCAAATAATTTGTGATTATCTTTTAGGATGCTCTTAAAAATAAGAGTATGCTGTATAACTATTTAAAACAGGAAACTGATTCTCATTACACTGTCAATACATTGATATAAGTCACACTTTTTATTTTCCAAAGCTACTTTCCGTAATTTATAAAAATATACTTTTGGGGGAAATCATAAGAAACTTTAAAGTCATACAATTAAATTTCCCTCTTTTTTTTTTGTAGAGACAGAGTCTCACTTTATCGCCCTCGGTAGAGCACCATGGCGTCACACAGCTCACAGCAACCTCCAACTCCTGGGCTAACGCGATTCTCTTGCCTCAGCCTCCCGAGTAGGTGGGACTACAGGCGCCCGCCACGACGCCCGGCTATTTTTCTGTTTTGCAGTTCGGCCGAGGCCGGGTTTGAACCCGCCACCTTCGGTATATGGGGCCAGTGCCCTACTCAATGAGCCATAGGCGCCGCCCTAAATTTCCCTCTTTTATGGCTGCCCCAGAGAAGTTGTAAATTATCCCTGAGTCAGAAAGCTTATTAAATTGTAAAGCAAGAATAGCATCTTAACCTTCTTCCTCCCAGTCCTGTGTGGTTTTGCTACAATACTGCCTTTCTTTATTGTTTTTAGAGACAATGTCTCTGCTTTGTTGCCCAGGTCGTGGTGCAGTGGCATAATCATGGCTCACTGTAACTTCAAAATCATGGGCTCAAATGATGTCCTGCTTTTACCTCTGAAAGCACTAGGATTTGAGATTATGAACAACTGTACCCTCATCAAACAACTATCTTTCAATTTCTGTTTCAGAAGTCCAGATAATATGGTCATAAATTTATATAACTGAGGAATTAATTGTTATCTTTTTGGGTACTGGCTATACAGCTTCCCTACAACTAGTCTTTAATATCCATGAGGTTGGAGAGGTGAAAATATCTGTATTTTGGTAGATTTTTTAGTATCATGAGACTGCCTCCACAAAGTTCTCCATATATTCCACACTATACTGGAAAAATAAACTATTAAGTTCTAGGTCCCTGCCCTATATCTCAAAAAACTCCCCAAGTTGCTCTGGTCACAGTTGATTTGAACAGAGAATAACAGCAACATCAAAAGCAATCATTGGCTAACCATGTACAAGTGAGTTCTTCTAACTAACCTTGGCATGAAACAATGCCCAAGAGAGACTCTATATCAACTGGTGACAAGCCAACTCAACTTGATTCTCATTCTTCTGGGAAATAAGATCAGATAATTCGTTCATTATGGTCATATTTGAGGTACTTCTATTAGCCATCTCGTGACCACAGTGATATTCAACAATGAGGTGTGTAGCCCTGTTTCCTAGGATGAGTTCACAAACTTAATTGTCAGACACTCATATGATGACAGCTCTAATGGCCATTATAGAACAGAACTCCAAAATTGCTTTGAAAGGTGGACTAGGCACTGGCATTGGTGCATAGCTTCCCATGCTATGGGAGTACCTTAAAGGTGACCGTAGTGATATCCAGTAATGAGATGTGTAGCACTTTTTTCAGGTTGAGCTCATGAACTTAATTGTCTGTCCTTGTATACATTTGGGATACAAACCGAGAGAATAATAATTCCCTCTACCTCAGAATGTATCTGCAAAAACACTATGCAATGGCTTCTGATTTTATACAAGGACTGATGTACATCCCAATTTTAAAAGTATAACAGACCTAAAAAGTCAATGTCCTGTCCTATTTTATTATTTCCTTGTATATTTGCAATAAAGCCCTTTTGTTAAAAGGAACCTAGCCTTAATGGCAATCTCTAAATTTTTTGAAAGTGTGCATTCCCATTAGCAAAAAAAGAAAAAGGGGAAGAGGGGTCCAGGGGAAGTAAGGGATTGGAGCACAAAATACACAAACATGGACATTTTTTATACAGTACATATAGTACTGTATTACTCTAGTAATACACAAACATGGACATTTTTAATACAGTATATATTGTAATGTATTACTCTAGTATTACTAAAATAGGAATCATAAAGTATAAAAATTATAAAAACAGTATTTTTAAATAATTCTTATTTTAATTTTATTTATTATACAATGAACCTTTCTGATAATAACTTTATTGAGATACCCATAGTCTAGACATTTTTCCCTGTTAAAGCATACAATTCAGTGGTCTATAGTAGATTCACAGAGTTCTACAATCACCACCATTATCTAATTCCAAAATATTTCATCACCCCAAAAAGAACCCCTGTACCCATTAGCAGTCACTCCCCATTTTCTTCCTACCTCTAACCTCTGGTAATCACTAATCTACTTCTATCTATATAAACCTGCCTACGAGATGTTTCATAAATGGAACCATACAAATTATGGCTTTTTGTATCTAGCTCTTCTTACTTAGCATAATGTTGCTCTGAAATTAAAAGTCTATATTCTTGTTCCATGTTCTTAGTTTTTTTTTTAAAATTTAATTTAATTTAATTTTTATTTATTTAGAGACAGAGTCTCAAGCTATTGCCCTGGGTAGAGTGCTGTGGTGTCACAGCTCACAGCAACCTCCAACTCTTAGGCATAAGCAATTCTCTTGCCTCAGCTTCCCAAGTAGCTGGGACTACAGGTACCCACTACAACGCCCAGCTATTTTTTGTTGTTTTTATAGTTGTCATTGTTGTTTTAGCCAGCCCAGGGTGAGTTCGAACTCGCCAGCATCGATGTATGTGGCTGGCGCCCTATCCACTGAGCTATGGGCGCTGCCTGGTACTTAGTTTTTAAATGTCTTAAAAATGCCAGCGGCTTTATACTCTTACTGATAAATATTTCAAGGTACAATATATTCTTAAGATGAAGTTCACCATTAACAATAATAAATAGAAATCTGTATTTAGATGGTCTTCATAATTTCTAATTTTTTGACAGACTTCCAATGCTGAGGCATCAGCTCCACCATTTTCTTATGATTGTATTATTAATATTATCTTCAATATGAAATTTGTGAGGGCTGATTTGGTTAATTCAGAACCATGGTCTATAAATTCACTTACCTGCTCATTAAGAAAAATTTACATCATGATGCAAAAAAGTAACTGAACTTACATGAAATTTTTTAAACAAAAGAAAAAATAAATACAAATAGATACTGATTTTCTCCCCCCCACACCAGACGGTTTTGCACAGCCCCTGAAGTATGCACTAAATGGTTTAAAGACTACTGCTCTAAAGAACAAACAAGTGCATGTCATTCCTCCCTCACAAGCTCTGCAGTCAGGTTGCCCAAATTCAAACACTGACTCATGACCTACTCACTTCATTATCTTGGGCTCATATTTAACATCTCTGTGACTCAGTTTCTTTATCTGAGTGGGGTTGCTATGAGGACAAAATAAGCTATTATACATAGACTTAAAACAGTACCTGACAATAAGTGCTCAAAAAATGATGGCCATTACTATTCTTATGAAATTGGGGTTTTTTTTGCTTTTTGGGGGGTGTTTTTGGGCCACGGGCAACTTACATATAGTAAAAAGAATGCATATCTGATTGGGCCACCTTGCTCACCAAGGTTTCTAAAACTTTTCACAGATAAGCTACTAAATTAATAAAGAAGTATATGGCTCCTTCCTCTGGAGGTCCTACATTCCCTTTGGATAGTTGTACTTTGTAAGGCCTTAGTGGCTCTTTTTATTCAAGCTCCCAAATAATATACTACTTTTGAAATATAATATTTCTTAAGAATATATTTAATTATAAAGTATTAAAATTAATTAAATATTAAAATTTATTACATAAATAAAATTTATTATTATAAATTAAAATAAATACAACTTACATTTAGTGATAATAATATGTAGAAGTTTCATCTTCGGTAGATTACCTTTCATGCTTAAGAAAATTTCTATCAAGTCCTACATTTCTGACCCTCATCTTCAGGACAAAAGGTTATAGTATAACACAGCAAAACATAGTACATTTATGGACAATAGCCAGAAGTCAACCACTAGTATTTTGTACTGATTACTTCTCAAGTTAATACTGTGCTTTTTTTAAAATTAAATCATAGCTGTGTACATTAATGCAATCATGGGGTACACTGTGCTGGTTTTATATACAATTGGAAATATTTTCATCGAAGTGGTTAACGTAGCCTTCATGGCATTTTCTTAGTTATTGTGTTCAGACATTTATATTCTGAACTTTTTGAAAGGAGGGGTTTTGTCCCATTTATTCTGAACAACTCTGTATCCTTTCAGTAGCCTAATGTACGATCATGCTTTAAAGGCACTAAACAAACATTTATTGAGCACATATTCTTGCCATCCTCTCTATAGAACAGAACTTTGAAGATTCACTATGTTCGATCAGCCTTTTGCTGGAAAAAGCCCCAAACTGTTTTTGGAGGAAAACTTGGGCTCTGCCTTATATTCTCCTTCAAACCACTTCTGTTCATAAGACTATATTCATCACAATTTGCAATTAAATATTTTTTTGCATGTGTACTTGGTCAATGTGTTTCACTCAAATGACTCCGTGATTATAGGGATTATATTAGTTTTTCCTTCTTTTGTAACCCTAAAACCTAGCATAGAGCCTGGTATGTGCTAGGTGCTCAATAAATATTTGTTGAATGAATAATACATTCAGGAATGTTAAATCTCCTCCTTTATATGAGGAAGATCACATCAAATCTTCCTCTAAAGCCACTAAGTGTGCCCTTGACCAGGGGCAGTATAACCTCAAACTCACTCATGCTTAATACTTCTCAAAATCTAAGAGAAACATAGTATGAATTCATCCATCCATTCATTCATTTGGTACATATTTGAACTCCTTCAACTGCATGTCAAGCATAGTTCTAAATGCTTGCATATTATAGTGGGAAGGAAAAGGGAAAATAAAGTGTGTATATATATTATACATATAATATATATGTGACATATATACATATATATTTATTATATATATCTAATAAATGTTATAGAAAAAACTAAGAGGTTAAGGGACCCAGAGATTGCTGGGATGCAAGGTATGACTGAAGTTTACCATTTTATAGAAAGGAGATAGAAAAAGGCCTTTTTACTAAGGTTGACATTTGAAAGTTAAAACAGCATGCACCAGGGAAAAAGAGCAGTAAGTATGAATGCCTTACCTGGCAGGATGGGCAATCTGTTCAATCTCTTCCAGTGCTTATCAAGTGGCAGTAATAATTGCCCTCAGAAATATTAGGAAATATGAGGTAGGTTATTTTGGACTTTTACACTGACATATAGCAAAGGGCAGGGGGTAGGGTAGGGATGGGATGGAGATGCTACAATGCCCAGGAAAATTTCAAACAAAAAAGAATTGATCTGCCCAAAATACCTACTAAAATTCTTACTAGGAATTATAGCGGTTTTGTTTTTGCTTTCAAATTGCCCTTGTTCCATTAACAAATGTCAATAAATAAAAGATTCTGTAAACAATTTATGATGCTGTCATGCAAAAAAATCACATTTTATGTAAATTGTTTTTTCTAATTCAACTATATACTTTCTATCCCATTTATTTTCTTCATTGTGTTGGTACATTACATTTCATATGTGATATAGACTAGATCTTAGTTCAAGAATTCATTTGACAATTATTCCATTATTGATTCCTCTCCCTCAATGTATATAAACACACTGGACAGGAAGTGACATACGTGGGCCATCAAATCAATCAGAGAATCATTCTCCCCTTCGAATGTGGTAACATTCCCCATTTCCACTTTTTCTGATAATCCGCTTAAAATACACCTCCTCCACGAGGCTCTTTCCAAGTTTCACAGTTTCTCACTTCTTAGTAGTGCCATAGCAGTATGTCTGCCTGGCTACGACTGCACCTACAGACATTTAATAAGAGTTTTCTTTACCTGCCTCTCTTCCTAACTAAACTGTATATGCTCTTTTAGGCCAAAATGACCTTACCCATCCTTCTCTGCATTCCCAGTGCCTAGTACAGTGCCCAGTGCCTAGAAGGCGTTCAGTTAATGAGTACAGAAGAAACGGAGAATGTACGGTCTTCAAGTTAAGCAAAAATATGTCAAACTCAAAAATATGCCTTTAAAAACCTAAGACCCAAGAAAACATCTGCGTGAGCTGAGTGAAGGTGGGAAATAGGACCAGAAGGCTGATAGAAAAATATCCACTTGAGTACTTTTTCAAATATATGTTAAGAAGTGCCAACTTGAAGGTTTTCGATGACACACAGTCCACAGGCAGAGAGGTTAAGGAGATCACTTCTTATGGTCTCTTCCTACTCTAATATACCTGAATTCCCACCCAACGCCCAATCGGGGAGATCTTATTTTGGGGACCCCAGATTCCCGAAGTGAAGCTCTCACCTTCCCATTTGTGGGAGGCTCCTGGATGTAGATGTTGCTCATTCTGATTAGTGCTCAGGACTCTGCTTCTTTTGGGCGATAAGAACAGACGGCCAGTCACTGAAGCTGTTCGCCTTCCTGCACACTCTCCCTGAAGTCAGGCGGTCCAGGAAAGCTTCAATCGGTCTCCATCACGCGAGACGCCACCCTAGACGCTACCTTTCCCCAAAGCTAGCTGCCCCTCACGGCCGCCGCCATGTTGCTCCTGGACCCAAGCACCGCTAACCCAAAGAAGGGGGGATTCCAATATACTCCAGGGAAAAGAAAAAGGTCCTAACGTTCCTATAGCTTAATGTAACTTGTATTAAAATATTTTGCAATACTAAAAGGTACAATTCATAAATCCTGGGGATGTTTACTTCACTAGTCGCGTGAGCAGGTCGCACTCACCCCCCCGAAGTTGGCAGGAATGGTCCCGACCACGTGTAGGCTACAATAGGAGTCTCCCGGAAACTACATCCGCGCCTGTTTGGTTCTGTTACTGCTAGAGGCTGACAAGGCCTTCCCCGACCGGAGCGAAGGTGCCCCAGTGCGAGTGGTACGAAAGGGGCGCTTGGGCTGCATGTGGTCCTCGCAGCCCGCGAGAAGCAAACGCGTTCTCGAAAGGTGAAGCCTCCAGCGATCTCTTTTACCACCGTCATGGCAGTCCCAGGTGAAAACCAACAGCAGGGCCTCTGCGTCTGAGCTAGGGAGGGAGCCGGTAGGGTAAGAGAGAAGAGGGACGATGGGTTAGGGAGTAGCATCACTGGGGATTCAGGAGGAGGCCCTAAAATGAACAACCTTGTGTTTTCTGCATGAAAAAGTTTGCACTCGGAAAATAACCGCTGAAGGAAAGAAAGAAAACTGTCTCCCACGCCCGCAGCCAAGGCCCAAATGCACGGTTTACCCTGAAAAGTGTATTGTGAACGGGAGCGAGGAGTGAAAGGTAGTGACTGTAGGCCTACGGGACAGAGGGGCAAGAAACACCTACCTTAACTTTAGTTTGGCTTAAAAAAGAAATTGAAGTGGGAACACTTGGCAAACCCAGGTTGTCAGAGGCGTTTGTACTGGAAATCTCTGGGATGAAACGGACGATAGAGGTTCTTTTAACTCTTCCTGATGTGTGTAGCTACTGAATGGCCTTAATTTGGTCGCTTTGCCTTCTGTGCCTCAGTTTCCTTATCTGTAAAAAAAAAGAGTCTTTGTCGAACCATATTAAAGGTTCTTTCTAGTTCTCAAATTCCGTCTTCAGAAGTTACTGACCTAAAAATGGTAAACCCGGTGAAATAAGTATTTTAGAGAATTTCTCATCCACAGCTATCAGTTTACTTGGAAGTTCTAGCAAGAGAAAGGGCATTCCCTTAAATCGGCGTGGCCCGGATGGGTTCTGCAAAACACTGACTGCAGGAGCTATTTTGAGAAATATACACCCTCCAACTTAAAAGATTGGCAATGCGCTTAAGCATAGGAAAGATTCCAGGAAGTACTATGGTTTAGAAGCCCTATCTTTGTTTAAACCTGTCCTTCCCAGGATTATTTGATCAGGTTCTTTGTTCAGTGCTAGGCTTTTCTGAACCTTATTCTAAGCACTTATGGGAAGACTGTGCTTTTCTATGAACTGCAGTTCGGGAATAAGAGCATCTGGAGCTGTGCGAGAGGAAAAAACGTATGCTGTATTACTACATACCTATTCGGTGCCAGACACTGTGCTAGGCATTCGGAATACAGCGGTGAGCAAGGTAGACAATGGTTGCTCTTCACACAGAACTTAAAATGTAGCAGTACAGAGAGAGAAATTCACAGAAAGTGGGATAAGTGCTATGACAAGGAAAATACATGACCCTGGGAAGTACACAGAGCACCAAACAGGGTAGAGGACAGATGTGACATTTAGAATGAGACCTAAAGAATTGTGGGATATGTAAAGGAAGAAGAAATATGTGAGAAGAGGAAATGAAAGATGTTTGGTGTGGATGGAACTCAGGATACAAAGGAGAGAGAAGTGAGAAGTTAACTAGAGATAACTGTAGCTAATATTTACTAAGCGTTTACTATGTGTCAAATGTGTAAGATACTGTGTCAAACATTGTATTTTATCTCGTTTAATATTCACAACCACACTGCAAAGTAGGTATTAATATTCCCATTTTATGGATGAGAAAACGGAGGGACCAAGAAGTCAAGTAACTTGTGCACTAAGTGACTGGCCAGTCTGGTTTCTCTGGACTTTGTGTGGTTATTCATTTTGCCATGCTATAGTATAATTTACAAGGTAGTTTCCAGCTCTTGGAGGACTTTGTAAACCATGACAAGGAGTTTGGTATTATCTTCAGGACTGTAGGAAGCCATTTAAGGGTTTGTAAGTAGATTCACATTTTGGAAAGATCACTGTGTCTATACAGTAGATTGGAGAGGAGCTAGTTGGATGCAAAGTCACTAGTTAGGGGTAATTCTGGTAAGTGATGATGGTGCCTGACTAAGGTGTGCTATCAATAGGTAAGGAGAAAAGTGGATAGGTTGGAGATACATCTTTTGCAGTAGAATCACTAGGAATTGGTGATTGATTCAATGTGGGTGGTTAAAAGAAGAAATGAGATTTGCCTGGGTTTTACTGTTAGGCAATTGGGTGGGGCTATAAACTGATAAAGACAACACCTCACAAAGAGCTGGTGTTGGGGGTGACAATCGATTGTGTCGAGATTAGGCCTAGGAATGAAAATATCTAGTAGACAGTAAGAGATATAATTTATAGGTCAGGAGGGAAGTCACAGTCAAAGACACCTATTTGCGTATCATCCACACCCTTTATAGGAGTTAAGACCACAGGAGTGAATGACTTTACTCTGGCGGAGTGTGTAGCTTGCAAAGGGAAGTTCTATGACTAATGCCTGGTGAATTTTAACATCTAAGAGGCCAGCAGTGAAATGACAAGTCTGCACAGTAGATTTTCCTAGGCATCCTTATCAACCCTGGTGATTGGTCTTTGTTTGAATCACACAGCTGCGTCCAAGGTTGACCCGTTGTATTTGCTCATTCCATTACTTGAGCAAGCCTTTTGAGCACCTGTGTGGTGTGAGCACTCTGGCAAACACAGTATCATAGTTTGTGCCTTCATAAAACTTTAGTAATGGAAATATACTGCTTAAGAAGGAGGACAAAAGTGATTTTTAAAAGGGAAAAAATTTTCCTTTAAGTTTAGACCACAGTTATACATAATGTTGACCATCTTCAGTTCAAAATTATGCTTCAAAGTATAATAATCTTAAATTGTGCTATTAAGTATAATAATCTTAAATTGTGCTATCTATGGCAAGGCATAGATAAAGTATTTAAACCCAGCAAAAATTGAGATAATAAGTATGACAGTGCTGTAAAAGTACAGGTGTCATTAGAAAATATAGATACAGAAAATGTTAAGATGATTTCTTAGATGATTGATCCGGATAGTGTATTTAAAGAAAATAGGGCTCCATCTAAACCTTTTAAAGGTAATCACCAAAGAGGAGAAGCATTATGTTATGCTTTTTTATTTTAGTATGACAGATTCTCCTTGGTATTTCTTGAGGTGGTCCTGCTAGTAATTATTACAACATATAAAATAATGAGGCTGCTTTCATCAAACCACACATGAAAATCAGCCTTGTCTGTTGTGTGGCCACACACATCAGCTGTTTTCCCATAGCATTGTATGTAAGTTGAAGTTATTGTATAGGTAACACGATGAAAGATCTTTTACTTACACAGAAATGACATTTGAACACAGGTTTCAGTGAACTTTACTGTCTTTGAAAAACTGTTTTTCTCATTCACAGTTGTTGAAATTAGCTCTGCCATTGGTGATTTATCATGCTCCATAAAGAGCACAGGTGGCAGGCAATATATGCTAGTGATGCAGTTGACACAAAAACTAATTTTTTGGTGTCTCCTTCAGTCTTACAGCCAAATAGAGGATATTTCTGTGGCCAAATTAACATTTCAGCCTAGATTATCAGAGTGTTTGAGATTCTTAAAATACATTAGGATAGCATCTTAGTAATAGAATTCTAAATTACACTATATCTCATTTCTTTTCACTTTATACATATATTATAAGTCATTTCTTTTCTCATCCATGCTACACCTTGCTGCTGAAATAATTTTCCTATATTATGTATCTTATTCTGTCATTCTTGGGAGGCAGGAATTTGTGTTTCTCTTCAAGCCACTTAACCTTTTTGAAGTGCAGTTTCCTTGTTATCATAATGAAAGAGTTGATGGCTAAGGTTTCTTAAGCTTCTAAAGTGTCATTGCCAAACCTCCCCGTTCCCACAAGAATGAAGTGTGCAATCCTGAGTATAACCAAATCACTCTTTTTGCCCTTCCCTTCTGCTCCCCCCTTATGCATTCTTGCCAAAATCTAACTCAGCCAGTTACTCTGCAAACCTCTCACTTGCCTTCCTACTACTTACATGCCTTGTTATTGGCCCTCCTGTATTGTCTATACCTACCTGTGGGAAGCTTTCCCCACCTCTCAGCCAAGAGTCTTGCCTGCCACTTCTTCATACTTATTAACAGAGCTCTGTGTCTTTTATAGAGCCTGGCATATTCCATTATGTATTACAGCTGGGGGTGCATCACCCTAGATCACTTATTATATTATAGCTTCCTTTAGTGTAGAGAATTTATTCATCCTTTTTTTTTTTTTTTTTTTTTTTGAGACAGAGTCTCACTTTGTCACCCTCAGTAGAGAGTTGTGGCGTCACAGCTCACAGCAACCTCCAACTCTTGGGCTTAGGTGATTCCCTTGCCTCAGCCTCCCGAGTAGCTGGGACTACAGGAGCCCCCCACAACACCCGGCTATGTTTGTTGCAGTTGTCACTGCTGTTTTAGCTGGCTGGGGCCAAGTTCAAACTAGCCACCCTTGATATATGGGGCTGGCGCCCTACCCACTGAGCCACAGGCGCCACTCACTTTATTCATCTTTATGGCTTCTCTAACATCCAGTTCTGAGTTATACCCATAATAGGTAAATAACAAATATTTAGAAGGTTGATAACTAGAATTGCTGCTGAGCTGAATCAAATACCAAATAGTCTAAACTAGACAGTAGTCTTGATTCTGTTTCATTAAATAATAAATTAAACTTCTTTCTCTCCTTATCTTAAATGAGTAATACTTATACCTTTATTCCTCACAGGTTATATGTATTTTGTGAGACATGTAGACAGAAGCTTTTATGCATTTATATAAATGTTAGCGTTTTCATATCAGCAAGTTAAATAATTTTGATTGGTTTACTTTTACTTCCCCTTTTAGTGTCAAATGATTACCAAGGCATTTTTTTTTTTTTATGGTAGAGACAGAGTTTCACCTTACGGCCCTCAGTAGAGTGCCATGGCATCACACAGCTCACAGCAACCTCCAACTCCTGGGCTTAGGCAATTCTCTTGCCTCAGCCTCCTGAGTAGCTGGGACTACAAGCGCCGGCCACAACGCCCAGCTATTTTTTTTGTTGTTGCAGTTTGGCCAGGGCCAGGTTTTAACCCAGCACCCTCGGTATATAGGGCCGGCGCCCTTCCGACTGAGCCACAGGCGCTGCCCATAGCAAGGCATTTTTAACTGAACACTAGGACATCTGCTTTTTCAAAATATTTACATCAAGGAACTCACTTAGCCTTTCTTTTTAATTCACAAAGAATTTCTAATTTCTGCTATTTTTTTCTTTTATATTGCCTCAGTTACAGTATTTGGGAACCCCAAAGAAAGGAGTATATCTATTAATTGTTTATATAAATCAATGGAAAAATTTAAATACTTGGTATTTTACATTCAACTTCAGCGGAACATTTACATATTATATAGAAATTACCACCTATATGGGTATAAAATTTGGCTGCAATTTATATTTTAAAAGCAGAAGAAATTGAAGTTTTCTTTAAAGATCTCCAAATTATAACTAGAATCATAATGGAGCAATTAAATGTAACATTTGTTAATAAAACAGAAATGAATCTGATCAGATTGAAAATGAAAAGAATGGATCTTGTGACGGAAGCAATTACAATTTTTAATTACTTGATACAAAATAACTTAGTTACTTAACCTTTTTTTTTTCAGCCAGGGCCGGGTTTGAACCCGCCACCTCTGGTATATGGGGCCGGTGCCCTACTCCTTTAAGCCACAGGCACCACCCCATAGTTACTTAACCTTTTATACCTAAATTTAAATGATTGTAGAAAACATTTTAATATAAAGAAAACAACAGGCTTTCCCAAAATGTAAGGAAAATATATTACGTTTGTGGCATCACTTTAAGAGTTCCCAGTGAATAAAATTGTTGACCTTGGAAACATAGGTGATGCGAAATTTCAGGGAAATAAATTTAGGTGAAATATAATGGCTTATGATGCCTTTGAGGACCACTGACCAACCTGAGGCAACTGTCAAGGACTCTTTTTCTCTCACTTTCATTCTTTTCGTTTTTTTCCCTTCTTTTTGGTCTTTTCTTGTCCTTCTCAGCTCTATTGTTAACTTTAAAAACTTTTTTTTTTTTTTTGGTAAGGACTACTTGCTAATATATAATATACACATACTTATGTATTAAGGTATACATAAATCACCCTTGCACAGCCTGCAGAATTTTGACAAATACCATAGAACCGTCATAGTTGACCACCTCATTACTTTGACCACCTTCTTAAGTTGGCCTAATTTTCATACACTGGACATGCACTATAAGTATGTATCAGTACAATAGGCCTAGTTCCTTATGTTGACCACCTCCATATGTTGCCCAATTCATTGCAGTCCCTTGGGTGGTCAATTGACAGTGGTTCTACTGTGTGTATACATGTATACACACACCCATACATACACATACCCAACTATCATCTAAGACCAAGTTCCTTTGTTATTTCCTCCCTCCCATGCCCAGCAGCCATTATTTTGATTTCTATTCTTTTTTTTTTTTTTTTTTTAAGCAGGGTCTAACTCTGTCACCCCTGGGCTAGAGTTCAGTGGTATCATCATAGCTCACTGCAGCCTCCAATTTCTGGGCTTAAGGGATCCTCCTACCTGAGCCGCCTGAGTATCTGGTACTGCAGGCACATACTACTACCCCCAGCTAATTTTTCTATTTTTTGTTGAGACAGGGTTTGCTCCTGCTGGTCTTAAACAATCCTGGCCTCATGTAATCCTCTCACCTTGGCCTCCCAAAAGGCTAGGATTACAGGCTTGAGCCACTGTGCCTGGCCCCATTCTTCTAATACCATTGTGCCTCACATAGGCCAATGAGTGACAGAGCTGGCACTATATAGTTTCATGGCGGGCAACTGGGATCTATAGAAGTTGCTGATTTCCAACTTCTGACATACAGTCATGCTCTATATAATTATGTTCAGTGAACAAAGAACCACATGTACAATGATGGTTTCATAAAATTATACTACTGTATTTTTGTTGTGCTTTTTCTATGTTTAGATAATTTAGATACGTAGATACTTACCATCATGTTACAGTTGCCTGCAGTATTCAGTAGAGTAACATACTGTGTAGATTTGTAGCCAGTGAGCTACAGCCTAGAGGTGGTAGGGTACACCACTTAGGTTTATGTAAGTGCACTCTATATTGCTCACAAAGACGAATCACCTAGCAACACATTTCTCAGAATGTATACCCAACATTTAGTGACTGTACTTGAAAGGATTCATATTAAAAGATAAAAAACCTAAACTTGTGCTGGACACAAGAAGGTATTTAATAAACTATAATTTTTAATGCTATCATTACTAAATTAAGCTGTTGTTTCAGCCGCAAGACTGTATTTTCCTAACCTCATACAAAGCAGTAAGTATTTGTTGAGCACTTCCTAGCAATTCTACATCATGCTAAACACTGAATTGTATACAAAATTAGGGGGCTGGTAACTTGAAGTTACCCAGTTGGTAAAGAACCAGCCCAATCACCTGCACTCTCCCTCATCACCCAAGCTGTTTAACAGAATACTATATTCAAAGTAATCCCTTAATATGTAACATATACAAGAAAGGAAGGCTTCTAAAATTTCTTCCTGACATCATCAATTAATAAAATTGTATTGAAAATTTGCAACGTAGCTTCTTTGAAGAATTTACAAATGCAGTCATTGCCTTACATGAGAATAACTTAAGATTTTGTTTGAGGAAGGTTTTCTGATTTGGTTTTTGAAATGTTAATTCAATCACATTTCATATTTTAAAGATACCAAAAGCTATGACATGTCTCTCACTCATCTCTTTCTCCTTCTGGGGACATAGCTTTCTTTCTTAAGTAACCAGTATATATTTCTATATATGTGTGTGTGTGTATGTATATACATACACACACACACATACATAATATCTTCCTTCTATTATACAAATGGCAGCACACCATAAGCACTATTCTGTACCTTGCTCTTTTTTTCTCTTTACTATATATTTTGGAGATCATAACATCTTAAAGTCCTAAAGACCATCCTCATTCTTCCATACAATTTACTTCGCTAGTACCTTATTGGTAAGTATTTTAATTCCCACTTTTTTACTATTACAAACAATGCTATCATGTATGACTTTGTATATAAGTCAGCATGCATTTATACAAGTAAATTGTAATTAATAATTCCCAGATGTGGAACTGGTATATGAGGCAACTGACACAAAAGATCTGAGACAAGTGACACACTCGTAGTGTGGGAATTAAATGTTGTGTGTACATTTATAGTTCTGGTAGATTTGCCAGCTTTCCCTAAAATAGTATTAATTTATACTCCTACCACCAATGTCTGGGAGTATCTTCCCTCCCCGCAATGTTCTAGTCAACCTTTTTGATCTTTGCTACTCTGGTAAGTGAAAATGGAATCCCAGTATAGGTTTTAGTATACATTTCACCTCTTATAAATACTACTACACATATCTATTTTTCAGAGTCATTCTATTTCCTTCTCTGTGAATTATCTATTCAGATCCTTTGCCTGTTGTTTTTTTTTTATTGGTTATTGGTCTTTTTCTTAATGACTTGCTGGGTTTTTATATAGTAGGCATGATTGCCCTTAGATAATTGCCAACTCCCTATGAGTTGTAAATATTTTTTCCCAAGTTTTCGTGTGTCTTTTGAATTTGCTTTTGGTATTTTTTACCATCCAGGGTTTTTTAAGTTGTCACACTTAAGTTTTTATTTGCATTCCAGTGAGCTTGGAGAGTTCAGGAACTGACCCCACCACTGATTTGTTTTCACATGTTCTGTTGTCCTGCTTAAACAAATGTACAAAAAACCCTTTGGTGGGGTCAGTCCCTTACTCCCCTGCCCCCATTAGAATGCAACTGTTGAATGACTTTTAGATTATAGGTCATGATTAGAAAGGCAATTTTTTTTTTTAATAGAGACAGAGTCTCACTTTATTACCCTCAATAAATTGAGTCTCACTTATTACCCTGTCTCATAGCTCACAGCAACCTCCGACTTCTGGGCTTAGGCAATTCTCTTGCCTCAGCCTCCTGAGTAATGCCCAGCTATTTTTTTGTTGCAATTTGGCTGGGGCTGGGTTTGAACCCGCCACCCTCGGTATATGGGGCTGGTACCCTACCCACTGAGCCATAGGTGCTGCCCTAGAAAGGAAAACTTTGAAGGAGGCAGGCTGTATTATTTTGAACAGCCTTAGCAAACTCAAAAAGGAGTAAAACAACAGCATAGGAGTCTAAGATGGGGAAATGGATAATTTAGCTAGGAAGGACCTCACAATCAACTTTGCTATTCCATTTGACGTGTATTTTGAGTATTACTGTATCAGTCAGGGTTCTCGTTCCAAAGGATGGAAACTAATTTAAGCAGAAAAGGAAAGATATCAGTGGGTTCACTGAATCTAAGCAAAGCCTAGTTAATAAGACTTAGAAAATAGAAAAGAAATAGAATAGAATAGAAAAGGGAATCCATATATAAGATCCTATACAGGCTCCAACCTTGTTAGGGCTGCTGCTGCCATTGGTATCAGTGCCCTTGGAAACTGGGTCATGACAGTGTAATTTATTAACTGTCCCCACTTAATTGTGTCACTTGTCTCAGAACGTTTGTGTCAGTTGCCTCAGATTCAAAGTCCCAGGAAGAAGCATTCACTTAGCCAGGCAGTCATGAAAATTAAAGATAAATGAAGCTGAAATCTTAATTTAACTAAGGCTGGTGAGGAAATAGCTGATTAAAGTTACTTTCTGTAGACTTCTTATTATATTTCCCTTTCATGTAAAAGTTTCAGCTTTACTAAAGAATATGACCTGCCTAGAAAAAGTTTTATAATTTCTTCATTCTAAAAATACAAGGTACTTGAATGATGAGTTTTATCAGTGCCATTCATCATAAATAAGTTCAGTTCTAATACATGCGGAGATGAGATTATTTCAGATATGTCTCTTACCACATTTTAGTTTATTGTAGAAACAATAATGGTGCAGTTAGCATAGTTTTGTTCAGTATTATTTAGCATCTACAGTTTCTATGGAAACAGATTTAACATTGACCCAAATTCTCTGAGCTTTTTTTAAGTTGCAGTTGTGTATAATGTAAGAGCCTCAAATTGTGTTATCAATTCAGCTTTGTTCCACAGTCAATTCTGCTACAAATTGACATATTCCTGCACTGTGCAGTAAAACCACAGGGTTTATAGGGGAAAATGGGATTGGATCATAACACTCAAAAACTTCATCAGTGACACATAAAAAGATGGAAACTAATAAAGACAGCACGGTTTTACACATGTTAATTGGTTAAAAATACATGTAAATACAGTAAACATGGCACTTCACCTTCGAAAAGGCCTGGCGTTTGCTGTGAAAGTGAGTTTCAGAAGAGTTGCAGCTTGTGAATTGTTGTGAAGTGGCAGCAGGAGGGTGATGACATGAAATCAATGGAAAGTTATCACACCAGATGTGGCTGGGGCTGTGCACAAAAGATGCAGTGAACTGAGGTCACTAGACAAGTTTGGGATATGTGGTTGTGTAATGTATATTCCTGTAAGAGTCAGATCAGCTAGGCACAATTTCCTGTGTTCACTTTGTGTTGTAGGTCAACTAACGTCAACGTTATCCTCAAATTGTTTCCTAATGCATCACTTGCATTAGAGCAGTTTAAATACATTTTTAAAAAGCATTATAGCAGAATAGACTGTATTTTTACTACAGTGACTGACCATTGTGTAGTTTAAAGCAAAATTAGAATGGGGGGTAAATGTTTTAACTTCGTAACATTAAAGAAACAGTTTTTAAATTACTTTGTTTAAACTTAGCACTGTTTTGTATTTGCGCTGTATGTATGTTAATAAAGTTGGAATGATACCTCCAATTTAAGGCTTTAGCAGTTAGGTGCCCTTCACCCTTCGCCAAGACAATGGATTAATACTATACTGGGCCTCTTAGTGGTTGATTGAAGCCTCTATTGGATGATAAAATTAGTTTTAACTGTATATACATACAATGGAATATATTCAGCCATAGAAAGAAATGAAATTCTGATACATGTTAAAATATGAAGGAAACTTGGAAACATTCTGCTCAGTGGAATAAGCCAGACCTAATTACAAATATTCTCTGATTTCTACATGAGGTACATAGAATAGACAAATTCATAAAGAAGGCAAAGTTAAGATTACCAGGGGCTGCAAGGAAGAGGGAATGGCCAGTTGTTTAATAAGTACATTTACTGTTTCAGATGATTAAAATGTTTTGGAAATGGATAGTGGTGATAGTTGTATAACACTGTGATGGTACTTAATGCCACTGAATTATATATTTAAAAATGTTAAGATGGTAAGTTTTATGTTGTTTATATTTTATCACAATAAAAAAAATCAGTTTTATTTTAAGAGATAGAGCCTTGCTCTATTACCCAAGCTAGAGTGCAGTGGCATGATCATAGCTCACCGTAACCCCACACTCCTGGGTTCAAGCAATCCTCCTGCCTCAGCCTGCCAAGTAGCTGGGACTACAAGTGCATGCTATCACACCTGGTTAATTTTTTTTTTTTTTAATAGAGACAAGGTCTCACTATATGAGTTGTCCAAGCTGGTCTCAAACTCCTAGTTTCAAGCGATCCTCCCAACGTCCTGAAATTATAGGTGTGAACCATGGCATGAATAATTGCACCCACCCCCAAAAAATCAGTTTTTTTTTCTCTCTGGTATTTATATCTTCAGTGTGGCCTACAGGCACTACTAAAATTACATAGGGATTCTCTGAATATTAGTAAATATTTATGAGAAATAGATATATATCTAGTTTGTTTTTGCTTGTCAAAATTTAAATGTTGAATTTAGATATTTCTTATAATTCCTAGCAATTAAAGTGGATTTTTTTGAATTTCATCAACTCCATTAAGAAAGATTTTTTTTTCTTCTAAAGGGAAACAGGGAAACATTGCTAGCCTTAATGTTCACTATTCACATATACATGTAATAAATTAACTTTTTTACATTTGAGGGATAGGGCAAAGCACCCTGGAATTTCTTCCTCAGTCCTAGAATGTTTAAGCTATTAACTGTAATACTGAATTTCTATTGAATTAGAAAAAAATAGGTTTTTGAAGTTTTTGTCAAATAATTTGAGTAAATTGGCCTGTTGATTTCTAAAAGTCGTAACAATTGAGCAGTTTATTAAGCTGGGTTGGTAGGAATTTTGTTTCTAAGAAATCTGCAACAAATGGTTTTCTCAGCTATTTCATGTGATAAAAATTTTTATGTTTTCATATATATATTTTCCTAAAGTGTTATCCAATTGTATTTCAGGTTGCAACAAGGACAGCGTCAGAGCAGGCTGCAAAAAGTGTGGCTACCGTAAGTACACAGTTGTGCATTGCTCTTGCTGGAATCATTGTCTCTAGGGCGGCGGTTCTCAACCTGTGGGTCGAGGCCCCTTTGGGGGCCGAATGACACTTTCACAGGGGTTGCCTAAGACCATCCTGCATATCAGATATTTACATTACAATTCATAACAGTAGCAAAATTACAGTTATGAAGTAGCAATGAAAATAATTTTATGGTTGGGGGTCACCACAACGTGAGGAACTGTATTAAAGGGTTACGGCATTAGGAAGGTTGAGAACCACTGATCTAGGGCAGTAAGATTTAGCATCTTGATTTCAGGGGCCCCTGCATAGTCCTTCAGCCTTTAGCTAAGGTTTACTGTTGATTGAGAAATTCCTCAGCACTAAATATTTGATTTCCTTCCCTGCTTTAGACCCAGTGACTAGTAGCTATATAGTTGATGACTAGAAAAGATACCATGAAGTACAATTGGTTAATAGTAGATTTAGGAATTTGGAGAAAGTATATTTGTTTTAAAGTACATTCATTCTTTTACTCCTTATAGATACTAGGCAAAGAAATTAAGGCAATGAATGAAAGGTTTTTGTGTTTATCGAATTTATTTATCCCTTTTTATCAAGATGTAATTGGTCCCAGAATTTCTGCTCAAGGGCAAAAACTTGATTTAAACAATCATTAGTCTCTGTTATGGTTAATATAATACAACGAAAAGGTAAACTTCAGCATGTGTAATTATATAATACATATTTGTGATTATATACTGTAAATAAATATTATTTCTCTAATTGTAGTAATTCCTAAAGCTTTACTAAAAACTATAAAAAAGCATTCATTATTTTCTAAGTTGTTTGGAGACCATGCAAATTAGCCTGGATTTTTAATACACTCCAACTCATTAGAGAGCTTTTTTTTGTCTTTTGTGGTTTTTTTACCAATTAAAATTGATTTGACAAAAAGATTACCATGCAAGATCATGTCATAAGAGGTCACTCAGACCATAAATCTGTCAGAAGTACACAATAAAAGACCAAGTCACTCGCTTCCAAGTTAGGGCTGACAGGTGGCTAAACAGAAGAGGGCTCAAGTAGCGAAGGTGACTGCGTGTATATACATATCCCTGATATAAATGAAAACTGAAGAATGTACTTGTGTGCAAGAAATGAATGGGATGAATTTTTTTTTTAATTTGTTTCTTTTCTGCTTTGTTTACTTTCATTCACTGCTAACTTACACGTCCCATCTCTTTATTCAAGACTTAAGAACCTACCACCTGTAGAAATACTATATTACTTCAAGTTTGGCATGGGTTTCCCAGTCTGTCTGCTAATATCAATTGTTTTAGAAAACTGATTAAAGTAATTTTCTGGGAATAGAATATTTGTTGATGTGGATTCCTCATTTTTATTTTGTTTTAGACAACAGCTGAAACATTTGCAGTAATTAGATAATTAGGGTTTGTTTTTTTTTTTAAGAGAAGCCAAGTTAGTAAAATTTGTAGACAGTCTTTTCAAGTTTGGTTCTTTCTGCTTTGTTAATCAGATCTTGGGTCTTAGTGATAAAATTGTTAAATAATTTCTGCTCCGTGTCCTGTGGAAAAGTTTAGTAATGATGTTAAATTTACATCTTTGCAGTTGTGAGAGAGGAAGATCTTAATTTATGGGTCTTTCTGATAGAAACTACATGGCAAAATAGCTTAGGCAGTGTGGGACCGCCACCCTTTCTTCTTCTTCTGGATTGCTTGTCTAACCAGGGCCTTTTGCATTTCCACGTGACTTTTTGTGGATTGGCTTTTCCATTTCTGAAAAATGTCGCATCACTTTTTATAGTCAGCTATTAAAATGTTATGACTTTAAATGTCTCTCCATATCCATGATTAAAACTAAGTTTCTAAGAATTCACTGCTCCTTATCTACTTTGTGCCTATCTAGAAAAGAGGCCTCAAGAATTGTAATTTGGAATACAGTTATTTCCTGAATCATTTGTTTCTCAGTAAAAAAAGAATAAGAAACTCTATTTGTCCTTTCACAAGTAATTTGAGTTACCATTTAATGGTCACTTCAATCACTTGTTTCTCCTAAAGAAAGAATAAGAAACTCTATTTTGTACTTTCACAAGTAATCTGAGCTACCATTTATGGTCACTTTAATTGAAGCAAAGCTAAAATGGGTGGGAGACAGAGCCTGCTACCAGTGCATTCATTATTTAAGCATTTTAAATATTCACTCTAATGTGAGGCATTTGGGAACAAAGCTAGCTTGACTAAAAATGATGCCATCAGGAGTTCTGATGAAAATGGCAAGCTGAACCAACATAAAACGTCCTCCATTCTGTTCCAGACATACAAAGATGCAGGAGTAAAGTAGAGTGATAATAACTGCACAACAAAACTCAGCTCCAAAGAGTGAAAGGAAAATTCCCAGGTGCCAGAAATGAAAAAGAGCAAAAGTGAAAGTCAGAGCAGTAGAGGCCAGCTGAAGACAATGAGGTCTGCAGGCCCGACAGGGTAAGCCTCTGACAGCCATGGGAAGCTCAGAGCCCCGCCAACGGCAGCATTTCAAGGGTGGAGCTCTTTGTGAGTCAGACTCCTCAGAGAAGTTCTGCTCACTCTAAAGAAAGTAGTAGGAATGTTTACAGTGAGTTTGAGTTCCTATAGAACAATATGTAGAAGAGAAGGAATAATCAGGAATTGGCAGCCCAATCTTCTACCTCCTAAGTATGTCTAAGTATGAGGAGTGAATTTACACTGCTTCCAGTGAGACAGGAACTGTTTTTCTCACACTAAGAAATTAATGTTAAAAACTAATCTCATATGAAATCAGATAAAAGTCCAGCCACATGTTGTTCCTAAAACTACATGTAAGACTAAACAGTACTGAGGCAAGTAAAAACTGCATAGAAATTTTCAAAATAAGGGAATGACAAAAAAACAGACAAATAGTAGGCTGAACATTGCTGATGTTCAGTTGTTTTACCCACAAAAATGACAATTTCCTATAATTCAATGAGTAATAAAAGAGCAGTAGTAGAACAATTTTAATTTCAGAGTTTTGAATTAAAAGCAGTACTGAGGATAAGAAATTCAACAGCAATCAGGTTAAAAGATAAAACAATAGTGATCTTGAATGTGCTTACTAATTTAGTATCAAAATAGCTACTGAAAAGCCATTACAGGTGGCTCATGTCTGTAATCCTAGCACTCTGCAACGTGGAGGCTGGAGGATTCCTTGAACTCAGGAGTTCAAGACTAACCTGAGCAAGAGGGAGAAATTTCTACTAAAAATAAAAAAAATAGCCAGGCGTGGTGGCAGGTGCCTGTAGTCCCAGCTACTCTGAAGGCTAAGGCAAGAATGACATCATGGCCCTCTACCCAGGGTGATAGAGTGAGATTCTGTCTCCAAGAAAAAAAAGACTATATTTCAAGGAGATGAGAAATCAGCAAATCAATAAGAATAGTACAATTAAGTACTTCTATCAGAAATGACTAGACAAATGAACAAAATGAACATGGAACCACATTCAACAAATACTATTGTATAGTTATGCATCACTTAACAAGGGATATGTTGTGAGAAATGTGTCTTTAGGCAATCTCATTCTTGGGCAAACCTCATAAAGTGTACTTAGACAAACCTAGATGGTATTGCCTGTTACACACCTGGGCTGTATGGTCTGGGCTACAAACCCATACAGCATGTTACTGTACTAAATGCAGTATCATAACTTCATGGGACCAGCATCATATATGCAGCCCATCACTGACCTAAACCTCATTATGCAGCGTATGACTGTATATGCTTTTGAAGTATATACCAAATTTACTACATCCTCGACCACAAAAGAAATCTCATCAAATACTAAAGAACTGATATCATACAGATTCCATTCTCTGAAAACAGTCTAATAAATTGAGAAATCAACATTAAAAACAAAGCTTAAAACTCCCTGTGTTTGGAAACAGAAACAAGTGCTTCTAATGGAATCATTTGGGAAGTCTCCATGGAGGAAGCTTGTTTCCAACATTATAGCAGACTAGGCCCTCTGGTAAACAGCTAAGAAACTTGTATAAAATGTGCAATATATGTAAGTTTAAGATACATTACTATAATAATAGGAAAAAATAAAGAATTAAGAACACTCAAAGGCCAACAACCTAAGGAAAGCAAAAGATAAGCCATGAAGGTATTTGATGAACGCTGAACTTATGTTTTCATAGGCCGGCAGGATACAAGGGATAAAAGCAAGGCCCTGCTTAAGCAAGATTGGCACTCTAACAGAAGATTCTCTGATATACATGTAGCACTCCCAGAAGACTTCACCCACAAAGTACGAGAGCTAGAAATTAATCCAAACAGTTGTGGTGAATTATCAGCGGATCATGAGATGAATTATTTGTCATCTCAGCACTGGTTTTTCAGAACATGGAAAGCAGTAATGCTTCATGTAACTGTTGTTTTAATTTTTGTGTATTAGGGCTGCAGTCCCCAACATCCAACCCCCCACCCCCAATCAATCTGGGAGTCCTGCCACACAGCAAGAGGTGAGTGGTGGGGGCAAGCGAGCAAAGCTTCATCTGTGTTTACAGCTGCTTCCATCATTGGCCTCACTTCCTGAGCTCTGTCTGCCTCCTGTTAGATAAGCAGTGGTAGCAGTGGTATTAGATTTTCATAGAAGCACAAACCCTACTGTAAACTGCATGAGAGGGATCTAGGTTGCGTGCTCTATATGAGATTCTAACGCCTGATCCTCTGAGGTGGAGATGTAATACCCTTGAATCATCCAGAAATCACCCCCCCCACACACAAACATCTCTCCCAGGCCATGGAAAAATTGTCTTGTAAAAAGCTGGTCCCTGGTGCAAAAAGGTTGGGGACTGCTGTGTTATGGAGCATTTATCTATGAATATGTATATGAGTACACTTGAATACATTGTTGTTTTACCATGGGTTACATTGTTACATTTTACCATAGGTTAGTCATGGTTAAGAAAATTCGAAAGCTACCCTACCTTGGTCATTTCCACATTGTTTATGATAGCAGACTACTAGAAGCAACCTTAGTTTCTTAGGTTAGCAACCTAGCAGTAATAGGATAAATAAATAGGAATGTTCCACTTTCATACAGTGGAACATTATTCATTAGATAAAATGAAAAAAATTACCCCTACTTACTATGTTAACATAGATAAAACACAAACATATTGAGTGGCAGAAATGCACAGAATGGTAAGTGTATATAATTGAGTTTATTTTTTTTAACCACTCTATATTATGCTGTTTGGGAAAGGTAGACACCAACTTCAGTATAGTCACTTCTGAGGACAAAAAGAATGGAATGGGATTAAAGCAGGGTTCCAAAAGGTTACAAGCTCCCCAACCTTGTGTGAGTGCTTGAGCACACACATGTACAAGAGAGAGCTTTTTCCTTAAAATAATTGGAGTGAGTACAATAAAATATTAACATATGGATGATAGGTATATTATGTCCTGTACTTCCCTGGTGTTTACATTTGGTTTTCTAAAAAATTGTATCATGCAGTAGATTGTTTACTGTTGTAGTTTTCTTATAGGGAGGGTCTCATAGGAGTATGATGTCAGAATTAAATTTTTAGGTATCCTTTAGAAAAGCATATTCACTTATATTAATGCTTGTACATTACTATACCAACTTTAATTAGATGAAAGCTGTATAACTGTATGAGTACAGCAGTCAAACTGGGAAGTAAAAAGTTTGGAAATAGAATATAATATAAAATCCCAAGTATTTACAGTATGGGTTTGGCTTTTAATTACTTAAGTTAAAAATATTACCATGTTATTAGAAAGGGAAAATACAGTATTCATTACTTTCAAATCCATAAAAAAATGGTTCTCAAAAATGCTTATTGAATTAGAAGTTCAGATGAAGAAAAGAAATAGTTCTGAGTAATACATACAGGGAAAAATATAGGGAAAATAATCTACCACCCACTGAATGAAAATTAAAGCTTTTTATGTTATTGAAATTGTAACTTGCTACTTACCGGGAGACAGCAAAACATACAAAAAGATCATAATGATCCAGTAGTTTTATCATTCTGAATTTGTGTTTGTCTTAGCTGGTCACCTGACTTTTGAATGCCGCAATTTTCTCCGAGTAGACCCTAAAAGGGACATAGTTTTGGATGTCAGCAGTACAAGCAGTGAAGATAGTGATGAAGAGAATGAAGAACTGAATAAACTGCAGGCGTTACAGGAGAAAAGTAAGCAATGCTTTTTTTCTCCGTTCTTTTGAAATGTTTCTAAATGTTAAGCTATATTATGTCATGTGTATCAATTACACTTATCAAGGTATCTTTTATATTTTATATAAGAACTACTGCACAGGTAAGGAAAGTAGGCTTTAACATTGTAAGTAACTTACCTAATACCAAATAGCCAGTAAGTGTTAGAGTCAGGAGGCAAGTCTGTTTTTGACTCCACAGCCAATATTTGGGAGGGTGTGGGGAGGTTGCTGGTTTTTTCCCCCATCCTATTAGGATGTGTGACATTGTGCAAAGAGTTTGATGTAAGACTTGGTTTCTCATCCTGTTTGGATGCTTTTTTTTTAGCATGTGATTTTCACCAAGTAACTCACTACTCTGAGCCTCAGCTTCCTTGTTAGATAACAAAAAGATTAGATTATCAAATCATATTCACATAGATCAGAGATCTTAGCCAGTATCAAGCTTCACTAATAATTCAAGTATACAAATAATCATGAGGCATAGACAAAGCAGAGAGAGGTGTGCAGCTCCACAGGTATTTTCTCTCTACTTCAGAATGCATTCTGGTCAAGATTAACATAAGTTTCTATATTACACAAAAGAAAGTTGGTTTGGTCATGAGACATCTCCACTTTATGTCCAAATAGTTACATTTTCCTGGGAATTATACCCTATAAATACTTAGATTCTACATTTGTTTACCATAACAATTTTAGCCAACACAGTTACACCTTGCTATAAGCATTCTATAAATAAGGATTCTCTGCCCAACAGCATTTGTTTATTTCCAGGAGGTCTGTTATGAACGTGTTTCAAAGATGTTTGACCAAGTCACCTGCTCTCTTTCCTGGGGGTATCCTCCTCTACCCCTAGAGAGAATAGATTGCAGGCCTATTGTTGATCCATCTCTTTCCCTTCTTGTGAATAAAATGGCTCATGCTTGCAATAGGGATTTTAGGGGGGAAATGTGATATTCTAAGTGAAAATACTCCATAAACTATAAAATTCCATATGTTAGATATCACACAGAAACAAAATGCAACCTATTTGAATATGAGTCTTAGGCATAGGGAGAAAGGTTAAACTCGGTTTAGATTGCCAGAGAACAATAAAAATTAATTTTGGTCACATTTTCTTGATTCTTTATGTTTCTTCTGTGGCTGCACTGGTGACTGTGTATTAGAAAAAAAGAGTACATTTTCCAAATCTCACAGAGCCGTGCCAGGTGTAGGAGAATTTCTGTCTCTTTTCTTTTGTTTCCCTCTGCCCCATGTATCTGGGATTCTAGTCTTTTAGCACTTGTTATAAGACAAGATAGAAATTGGCCCCTCAGGGACCTACAATGCCCACCAGAGGCTCCAATAGCCAAAAAGGCTGGACAACTGCTGAGGAGACACCTGTGCCTTGGTGTCTCCTTCACTTTACACTTGGAACTAAATGTGAAACCCCCATTTCCTATGCCTAGGTCAGTTTCTTGTGAATTTCCTAGGCCTCAATTCCATGGATGGACTGTGTCCATTCATTGATGTGCTCATTCACCTTGCCCCCGGCGGAAGGGACTGTATTCATTCATTTCCTGGCCAAGGAACCCATACACCTATATATACCCTGAGGTTAGAGGCCTAGAGGAGGAGACGGGGAAAGATGGGGAGAGGAACGGAGAGAGCTTCTCTCTCCCCACTTGAATTCTCTCCCTGTACCAGGAGCTTTGGTGTTTTCTGTATTCTTTTCTGTAAATCAATTCTGTCTTATCATGGAGGGGTGGGGGGTGAAATAATGTAATGAAGAATAATAAAATACATGTATTTAAAAAAAAAAGAAAACTAACAAAATGGATGAAAAACAATAGATAAAGTAGAGCTTGCTTTTGGGGAATACTGCCTTGGTATCGAATCTCATACATTAATACAGAAACAAAATTTATATGATCTAAACTTATTTACCTTAAATGTGGTTTATTTTCTATTTTATAAATGACATTTTAAAAATGAAAACTGGTGCTGTTATCTCATCCTCAGAATCTGGGTATTGCAATGCCTGAATAAATGAAAACACCTTATATTCGGAACCAATTGGATGGAATTCAAGTTGGTCTGCCTTATTTGGAATTCACATTTATCAAAACATTATTATAATAATGTGTGTGAAAAATAAAACTTTCTGCATGAAAATGTATATTTCATGTTCTAGAAAGCAATCTAGAAAATAATGCCTTTCCAATTTGCCATAAACACTGTTAAGTAAAAGTCCAAAACACAATTTCCTCTAGAATTTGCTCATTAAATGGTCCCTTGGACATGCAAAAGGATCATGGGGGACTTATATTGTCCAGAATAGGAAAGGATAAGATGTGGAAAGCTTGACCACATTCACTAGACAATGAACTACATGAGAACAAATTTTAGGTCTTATTCATCTTCATTTCACCTATAGTGATTTGCACAGCACAGACAGTAGAAGCCTCATAAATGTTATTGTCAGAGATTCACAGGTCGTCACAGCCATGGTAACATTGAGAAAAGAGCTCTGCTTCTGGGATTATCCTGAGTTCCAACTGCAGTTCCACCACTTAGTGTATATATATATATATATTTTTTTTTTTTTTGGACTTTCAGTATCTTTAATATTAAAAACTAGTTTGAAGTCAGAAAGACTGATTTTACAACTTTGATATTGGTAAGTTTGTCAAACATCAAAGGTTTACAACACTTGTTGTCATAACAGTCTATCACAGGTTACTATAAATTAATAGTCATTTATTCAACCAAAGTAATAGTTAAATGATTATGAGAGCAAAACTTTACCCTTTAATAAAGACTCAGCTTCCCGAATTATAAGACCTAATGAAAACAAACTGAATAAGCTAAGAAAGCAGCAGACTGAATCTCTCTTTATTCCCCTTTTTTAATTTTTTGCAGTTTACTTAAAAGGTGAACAACAATCTTTTACTATCTCTATCAACATTACATGAAAATATTGTTTAAAAGAAAGCAAACTGTTATCTTTACATTAATGTATTCAATGTTAAAGTTAATTTTTTTTAATTTAGAAATTGATTCTGTTTAATTTACATGCTTTATACAGCTTTCATTAAAAAAAAAGCAAAAAACAAAAACAGTGAAACAAAGACCCTATTTCAAAGCCTGGGCCCTTCCAGCCTTCCAAATACAAGAGCTCTGAAAGTTGTGTACACCAACTGGAAGAAGAAGACAAAAATACAAATGGAGCTCTGACATTGCTTGAAACAAATTTGAGGTAACTGAAGGATCCTTCCTGGGACTACTTAATTGCCTTTATAAAAGAAAACAAAACAAAAGAAACTAAAGAATAGAATGAAATTCCAGTGTTCCAAATCACCTTGTCATACATCAGTATAAACCCACAGGGTCCTGGCAAACAACATGCTTTCATCTTGTCTCATCCTAGAGCTCAAATCCTGATGCATTTCAGCAAGAGACTCCACAGGCAACAGGAAAGATTATGGCATTGAAATATTCATTTACACTTTTGTGGCAGTTCAACAGTGGTCTTATTTCTGGGCAAGCCTGCAAACTATACAAGGTTGGAAGCATAACTTCAATGGGTGCTAAGACCCAAAGGAGAAAAAGAAAAGAAAAAGATAAAAAAGGGAAAAACTCTCTTGGAATAGCCAAGGGCATGTAAAGGAACCATAAGAATGCCAACAATATTCAAACCCCTTTTCTAAAAAAAAGGGAATTTTTTTTTTGCTTAGAACATTTCACCCTAAATGAATTTATGTCAGCTGTCAATGAAAGAACCACCAACACACTGCAGACACCTTTTACGATGTAAAACCATGCTCCCCCTTTTTTTACATGGTGAACTTCAACCCAGCAATTATTACAACAAATGTTATAGTCTAAAGCTCAAACACATTTTAGCAATTTTTGAAATTGAATTGCGTACAAACCAAATAAAACTTACATCAAAGCAAACATTTGCACCTAAGGCTGTGGGGTCACTTGCGCCTTGCGTGTTGATCCAGGACCCTTTTCACTCAGGAGCTTTTCTGAGTCATCAAGATCTCCTTCGCTTCACTTTCAGTCCCCTTCTTAGGCTCTGGCGCTGATGTGGCCGAGTCCTTGGTCCGAGTGGTGATGTTGACCTGCGCCTTTGAGGAGCAGCGGCAGAAGGTGACCGTCGCCGTCTAGAGGGTGGTGGGGAGGGACTTCTCCATCTACCACCAGCGGACGTCTCTTTGTGGAGCTTTCTCAAGGATGAAGAGGCGCCCCAGGAAGGGGAGTGTCTCCACCGCCTGCCCACCTCCCCACTTTTCACCTGCGATCTCTTGGGTCTTTCATCTTCTGAGGAGGACCCAGAGTCAGACGGAGGCTGCAGGTTCTGCCGTCTGTACCTGCGACTCTGCTGCACAGACTCCGCGGCCGCCTTTCTGCCTCCTCTATCTTGTGATTCAGATAACTCTACTTTTCTAGGCTTCGGAGCTGTTGAAGGGACTCTTTTCACAGTACCTTTGTTTTGTCACTTTACCTGACGATCTCCCTGGAGACACAGAAACACGACTTTTTCTTGTTGATTGCTTGCTGGGAGTTGGGGAAGGCCGGGTTTGGTGGTGGAGCTGCGGGAGGTGACGGCCTGGGCTTTCCTTGGGGGACGTGCTGAAGGTGATGACCAATGCGTTCTTCCAGGGGCTTGATGTCCGCTCGGACGCTCCTTCTGTGGGGACCGGGAATGAAAGGGAGAGGATGATGAGCTGCTCCCGGATGAGGATGCTGAAGGCCGCCTTCGTCCTGCTGAGGATCTGCTCCCGCTGTGCCTTGGGGGAGTCCTTGTTTCAGGACTCGTCCTGCTGGGGATCTGCTCCTGCTGTGCCTTGGGGGAGTCCTTGTTCCAGGAGACGGCGCCTTCTCGGTGTGCCTGCCTGCTAGGTGAGCATGACCTCGGTCGGGATCTACGGCGCCCGAGTGTGAGGGGACAGCAGGACCATCCAGGAATCTTGATTTGGAACGTGACCAAGATCTCGGTCGGTCTTCTCCTTTCCCTTTTCTGTTTTGGAATTTTTTTCTGGAGAAGGTTCTGTAGGCTTTGGTATAGGTTCAGACTTGGGAACTTTGGGGATGTCACTAGTAGAAGTGGCCTCTTGTATGGAAGGCTCTGGGAGCCCTGGAGTTTTCCCCTTCTTTTCTGGAGCAGGGCATGGACTCCAGTTCTTGGTTCTGTGAGGGTGAGGTCGAGAATGGCTGCACTTTCTCTCCTGACAGGGGAAGATTGTCTTCTAAGGGAAGGAAATTTAGATTTACGTCTTTTTTCTAGGCATTCCGCAAACTTCAGCTGCTTCAGTGTGTCGTCTGTTTGTTGCTGAACCTATTACCCTGTTCTACACTTGATCCATGGCAAAATCTCACGTCCATCTTGCTGCTGGGTTAGGAAATCGCTCCCTGTCCCAGGGTCCCACCACTTAGTATTTATGTGATCTTGGGTAGACAATTAACCTGGGCTTCAATTCTTCATTTGTGAAATGGAGGTGATACCTACGGCTCAGGTATGTTGAGAATTTTGAACAAATTGGTACGTATACAGCCTTTAGAACAGCTCTAAGCAGCTGTCATCCACTAGTACTAGTGTATCCAGTTTTCCAGGATTTCCTTGAGAAACCTCAAAATGCCAACCAAGGAGTATTCCCTTTCCACTCCTTTCACCAAAGGACGACATTCTGAGCACTTAACAGCCAGCATTGCACCAGGCATCATGGATCAAACAGGGCCCCAGATGTGCCAGGCTTAATTCTTTACCTGTTGAGTTGTTAAGAAGTCCAAGAGAACCAAAGTGCCAGGTTCTGGGGAATTTTAGGGAGTCTTGGAGCAGTGCCAGCTTATTACTAATCATGATGGAGATATTGCAGGACTTTAAATCTGGGACCAGTGTATTTTGGCTGCATATCAGTTCTGTTTTATACATGCTCACTCTAAACATCTAAACCACTAAACTTCCTAATCATTCCATAGAACAAACTAGAACTTCTCATCTCAATTGTTATTTTAGTTTCTAATTCCCTTCTGAGAGAAATGAAAGCAAACATAATGGCATTATCAGAAGGCAGATGATAAATTAATGTGAGCCCTCTTTATGAGTACTCCTTGATAAGAGATATTTTAGATATCTGTTTAGTGGATCAGTATGAAGAAAGGGGCATGAGCTTCAAGGGATTTGAAAATAACATCAACCAAATCATCCAAAATAAATAGATTAATAACCAGGAAAAGTGCTGAATGGATTTTACTAGTTGCCTACTGAGAATAGCTTTCATGTGAGAAGAATATGGTGATTAGGAAGGAAAATATTTGCCTCCACTGCAGAAAGACAGGCTAAGAAATAAAAAGTAAACAAAACCCAGAGAAGATTAAAAAAAAAAAAAGAGGCAGTAGAGTCCTTACATAAAAAGAACATATTAAATGAAAGAACTCCTCGATTTTCCATTGATTGACTCCAACTGTTTCTCCTTTTAGGGAAACAATCCACATAAAGTCCAAAGAGCTAACACAGGATTGTGGCAAATTACAACTTTCGCTCATGGGCATGTCTGTATGTTCGTGGGAGAACTCCCCTCTGGTAACATCTATCTGAACTTCCCCTGACACCAGCAATGCATCTCCTCTAGTGGCTTCTTGTGATTCTTCTTTCAGCCCCAGAAGTCTCATAGTATATTCTACTCAGTTTGAACCCTTTGCTTTCTTGAGGAGAGTGGTCACAAAGCCTGTGTTTGACCATCTCATTTGCAAGCTCTGGGTGGGAGGAAGGTGATATCCTTTTTTAGAATGAAACATTCTCTTCTTATTTTGCTTCTGACTGAGAATCAGTCAATTAAAAAAATTAAAAATGAAAAATAAATGTCATTTTACTATTTTATGTTAACAAAACTTCTTAATATAACTTTATGATATTTGTCCTACATTTTGTATATTCCCAGTCATGCTATGCAAAGTAGTGAGAAATTTTACCTACCATTCCATAAAATTAATTACACAGCAAATCACTTAAAAATGCATCAACTTGGATGTTACACAATAATGATGTTAAACCACATCAATGAAATATTCTCATCAGTCAAATCATACACAACTATCCCTCCTTAGAGTGTATCTGCATGAATGCTAGGTATAGCAACCATTTAAAGTAGTGGACCCAAACTCATTAAAAATCAGTAAGCAAGTAACTTGAACCAGTGGCCATTGCTGGTTACACAGACCATATCAATTATTTCCGGCTCCTTTTGAAAAATAATCAAAAAAAATTTTTGTCTCTTTACGTTTCCATTTCTTCTTTCCAAATTCCATGTATTACAGGAAAAATGTGTTCTGTTTAGCATTTCCACAGGGCTAAGTGGTGCAAAGATAAACACATCGTCTTGGACAATGATTGATTCAGATAACTAAATTAAGCCAGTTCATGTCATTCCACTGGCCATAAGCTAATCTAGGAATGAGAAAAGCAATGTATTATAGGATTTACAAAGTTGAGGATGGGAAATATATACTACAAGAGAGCAGAGGACAAGAAGGGGTAAGTAGAACAAGCATTGTTGAAAGACTTTTATGTTATATGTAAAGTGTTATACTATTAATTCATATTAGAATGAGATAAGTTAAGAAAACATGTTGTAATTCTCAAGCAGCCCACTAAAAAGTACAACCAAGAGATATAGCTAATAAGCCAATAGTGGTGATAAGAGAGAATGTAAAAGAAATATTTATTTCAAAAGAAGGAAGGGAAAAGGGAAAACAAAAACAAATAAAATTGATAACAAATAACAATGTAGACACAGAAACATAAGTAGTTACATTAAATATAAATGTGTTACAAATGTCAGTTAAAGGAAAGAGATTTTAAGCTTAAAAAAAAAAAAGAAAAAAGACCCAACTACATGCTCTCTACAAGAAATACATTTTAAATATGAAGATACCAATATGTTAAAAGTTAAAGAGTAAAAAAAAAGTAACATGCAATCACTACTAAGAAAGTTAGAAGAGGTATACTAATATCACATAAAGTAAAATTTAAAACAAGGCATATTACCAGTAATAAAGATAAAAATTTTCTTTAAAAAGTCAATCCATTAAGAGAACATAGCAATCCTAAATGCACCTAACAACAAAGCATCAAAATATATGAAACAGAAACTGACAGAACTAAAGAAATAAAGTAATAAATCTGCAATTATAGTTGATTACTTTAACACTCCCTGTCTTGCCAATTGACAGAACAAGTAGAAAAAAAAAAAAGAAAAGAACCAGAAAGGATATTGAAGATACCCTTCAGAAACACTATGAATCAATTTTACCTAAGTGGCATTTATAGAACACCCAGCTGTAGCAGAATACACATTTTGATCAGTTTCATATGGCCCATTCACTGAGACCACATGCTGTGCCATAAACAAGTCTTGACAAATTTAAAAGCATTGAATCCAACAGGGTATGCACCCTAATCACAATGTAATTAAATTAGAAATAAATAGCAGATAGGTACCTAGAAAATCCCAAAATATTTGGACGTGAAACATTTCTAAACAAGTTATGTGTTAAGAAACAGATACAAATAAATTAGAATATATTTTGAACTGAATAACTTTTTATTTAAAAAAATTAAGTAAATTTTATGTAAAAAAAGTTAAGTATATTTTATGACCATCTAAATTGCACTTTAAACTTTAGCAATACATCTGAACATTTATATTCAATTGTCCAGAATGAAATTCACTTAATCTTAAAAAACACTATATAACAAAACTAGAGAGATGAGCACATGATTGAAATGCTCTGACCAATTCTACAACTGCAGTAAATTTAATACCATAAACACATTGAACAAACACTGTGAAAGAAGTTCAGTTGCTTCTTTATATTTATATTATGATTTTTAAGAGCTAAAAGAGTAGAGGCGAATGGAATTCTTAAAACATTACTTAAAAATAGATTTTAAAGACAAAGATTCCCAACTCATTCTTATATACACACAGAAAAGTTCATCTGTCACAGACAGAAAATGTTGAATTTATATATTGGAGTTTATGGCAGCATCCTGCACATTTATAACTAAAATAAACAGTGCTGAGATAGATTGTTCAAATCTGTGCAGGACAGAGCACAGCTCCTCTGAGACTACGACCTATGTGCTCACTGGGGCTTCTTAAAAGTAAAAACCAGGGCGGAGCCTGTAGCTCATTGAGTAAGGCACCAGCCCTATATACCAAAGGTGGTGGGTTCAAGCCCAGCCTCGGCCAAACTGCAAAACAGAAAAATAGCTGGGCTTTGTGGTGGGTGCCTATAGTCCCAGCTAGTCGGGAGGCTGAGGCAAGAGAATCGCCTAAGCCCAGGAGTTGGAAGTTGCTGTAAGCTGTGTGACACCATGGCACTCTACCAAGGGTGGTAAAGTGAGACTCTGTCTCTACGAAAAATAAATAAATAAATAAATACCAAGTAAAATTTGCAGCTTCCCATTCTGATTTACTTGAGGCTCCCAAAGGTCACCTTACTTGACCGTTCTTTATTTACTTTGCTGCATGTTCATAGTCATCCATCTTCTCAGAGGCAAGTTTAGAATTTTCATTTGCAGGATATGGCTCCAGGGCTTGCATTCATTTGTTTTAATTGCATTTTATTTTCATTGTTCTTAATCTTTGCTTCATAGAATTCTAGACTTTTTTTTTGTAGACTAGTTTCATATCGTACCTTGTCACCATTTCATTTAGCAATGGAAATAGAGCAAGAAATCAGGGATTTCCATAACATCTTCCAAGTTGAAATCATATTTGCAGCCAAGTAAAGGATAATCTCCTTTTTTTCTGAAATTTCACAGTACATATTTCATTTCCAAATGATTCTCTTTCTTAAGCTTCAAGGCATCTGATCAGTTTGAAGGTATTGGGAGTAGTACCAATAAAGTAGCCCCCAGGATTAAGTCTCTCACAGGCATTTCTGAGCATCACGTCAGCCTGTTCAGAGGATTCAAATGAGTAATGATGGACGAACTGACAACTGCAAATGTCAAAGCACTTCCTGGGTCATGAAATGTGTCAATCAAAAGTTCCTTTGAACAGTCAGCAGTTATAATTCTCCACTAAAAAATTTTCACATCCTCAGACACTGCTGACACTGTTTGATAGAAACATTAGCAATATCTGTACAAACTTGTTAATTCTACTCTATTTCAGCAAATCTTCACCTTTACCACATCCCAGGTCCAAAACAGTGATATCACAATTTTTTTTTGTCATACCTTTTCCAAAACTTCCCCAGTGAGGATACTTTTCATCTAATTATTAATGTTTCTTAGATAAAAAATATGACTTAGACTACACTTCTCCAGACCAGCTTCTGGAAGTTCATCGTAGTGGGCAGCTATGACTTAGACTACACTTCTCCAGACCAGCTTCTGGAAGTTCATCATAGTGGGCAGCTAGTGCTGAGCTGTGTCCCCCAAGTTCTTCTGGTTTTCAGGAACATTCTCAAGTTCTATTTCTCTTTTTGTGAGTGCCATCTCCAGTGGAAGGTTCATCTTTTGGAACATCATCCCTTTCTCTTTTTCTTTTCTTTGAAATGGCTCCATCATCACCAGAACCTTTTTCCTCCAGGGCTATTTTATCATCAAGTTTTCTTTTCTTGGGTAGTCAACTGGAACTTTCCTTTACAAGATCATCTTCAAAATCTTGCCCTTTTTATGGTGCATCCACTTGCTCACAAACAGGACACTTTTCAGAAAGCCCAGTCCCAGAAGCTGTTGTATTTTCATCAACGACAAATGAAGACTCTGTTTCAGAATTTACCACAGATTTTACCTGTTCCAGAGACATATTTTTATATTCCTCCACATTTGCATACTTTTCCATTTTTTGATTACTTGAATTGATGACAAAACTCCATAAACCAACACAGCAGTCGTCCATAGTTCTCTCTGTGGAAATTGGCCTGCCGCCGCAAGTGTCTTATTAGGTAACTTCCAGGGAGTCTGAATAAAAAGTTTAAAAACATTACATCAAAAGTGTAGTGTATGGACAAATAAGCATTTAAAGGGAAACCTATAGCTTTAACAGTTTATATTAAAAAATAAAAAAGGTTGGCTTGGCGCCTGTGGCTCAGCGGGCTAAGGCGCCAGCCACGTACACCTGAGCTGGCGGGTTCGAATCCAGCCCCGGCCCGCCAAACAACAATGATGGCTGCAACCAAAAAATGGCCGGGCGTTGTGGTGGGTGCCTGTAGTCCCAGCTACTTGGGAGGCAGAGGCAAGAGACTCTCTTGAGCCCAGGAATTGGAGGTTGCTGTGAGCTGTGATGCCACTGTACTCTCTCCAGGGTGACAGCTTGAGACTCTGTCTCAAAAAAATAAAAAATAAAAAATAAAAAAGGTTTCAAATCAATGATGTAAGTTTTCACCTTAAGATACTACTAAAAGAAGAATAAATTAAATCCAAAGCAAGTAGAAGGGAGGACATAATAAAGAAACTATATACTACAAAACAAAGAAAATCAATAAAATCAAAACCTGTTTCTTAGAAAAGATTAATACAATTGAGACCATATAGCCAAACTAATCAAGAAAAAATGGGAGATGACCCAATTGCCAGTGTTAGTAATGAAAGGAGGAACATTATCACACATCTTACAGATAATAAAGGATAATAAGGGAATATAATGATAACTTCATGCCAATAAATCTGACAATTTTAATGAAACCAACAGATTCCTTTAGAGACATTAATTACCAAAAGTGAGCAAAAATTACTTCTATTTCTTTATACCAACAACGATTTTTTAAAGTTCCATTTATGATAGTATAAATACCTAAAAAACAAATTTAATGAAAGTTATGCAAAAACTTATTCTTAAAACTAGAAAACATTGCTGAAAGAAACTAAAGAAGACAAAAAAATAGAAGGATATACCATTTGTGGATGAAAAGATTCAGTACTGTGATATCTGTTCTCCCCAAAATTGAATTACAGATTCAAGTAATTCATATGAAAAGCCAATAGACCTTTTAACAGAAATTAACAAGCTAATTCTCAAATTTATATAGAAATGCAAATGACCTAGAATAGCCAAAACTATTTTAAAAGAGAGAAGCCATCTTGGAAGATTTTTACTATTTGACTGAAGACTCGAAAGCTACAGAATCAAGGCAGTGTGGTAGTGGCATAAGCAGAGATCAGTGAGACAGACTAGAGTATCCAGAAATAGTCCCACACTTACTTAGTCAATGATTTGCAGCAAAGATGCCACAGTAATTCAATGGGGGAAAGGATAGTAGTATTAATTAATGTTTCTGAAATAATTGGACATCCATATGCAGAAAGAAGAAATGAAACAGTAGAAGGAAGGAAGAGAGGGAGGAAGGGAGAGAGGGAGCTGTGTGCAGTGGCTCCTACATGTAATCCTTGCACTCTGGGAGCCAAGCAGGCAGATTGTCTGAGCTCAGAAGTTCAAGACCAGCCTGGAAGAGCAAGATCCTGTCTCTAAAAACCTAGCCAGGTGTTGTGGCAGGCACCATCAGTCCCAGCTACTCTGAAGTCTGAGGCAAGAGGATCACTTAAGCCCAAAACTTTGAGGTTGCTGTTAGCTATGACTCTATAGAACTCTATCCAGTGTGACAAAGTGGAATTCTGCCCCCTCTTCCCAGTAAAGAAAGGAAGGGAGGGAGAAAAAAAATAAAGGACTGACTTTACCTTGATCACACATCATATGCAAAGTTTAATTTAAAATGAATCATAGCCTAAAATGTAAGAGCTAAAACCATAACATATCTGGCAAACTGTACAGGAGAAAATCATCTTATCTTGGGTTATCTAGAAATTTCTAAAATTAAAAATAATAAAACATTTCATAAAAATCATGAAACATTTAAATGTTGATAAATTAGAATTTATCAACATTATAAAATTTGCTCTTCAAAAGACACCATCAAAAAAATGAAAAAGGCAAGCCCCAGACTGGAAGAAAATATCCATAATACTTATATCTAGAAGAGGACTTGTGTCAAAAATATTTTAAAAATTCTCACAAGTCAATGGTAAAACAAATAATTCCCCCACCAAAAAAGGGACAAAATATTTGAAAAGACACTTTCTCACAGAATATCCCACGTGGTCAATAAGTGCATGAAAAGATGCTCAGCTTCTGAGTAGCCACTGGCTCCACTCTCTTATTGCCAAGTGTATCAGTCAGCTTATGCTACCTAACAAACCATGCCAAATCTTATTAAAGTAAAACAGCAATTATTTATTAATCTCATGATAGTGGCTGAGATATTTTTCATGGTTTTCTGGTCTGAATAAGACTTAGCTGATCTCTGCAGGTTTTTTTTTAACATGTCTGTGGTCACTGGATGGGCTGGGGTTGACTAATCTAGAATGACTCAGCTAGGACAAATATTCTCTACTCCATTTGATTTCTCATTATTCAGCAATGTGGTCTGAGCTTATTGACATGCCAACAGTTATGAGGGATCCAAAAGCATCAAGAGAGAACAAACTTCACTGTGCACATTCTTTTCAAGCGGCTGGGAGAATGGGGACCAATGACCCCATTCTTGGCAAGGGAAAAGGAGGAAAACTAAAAAGTAAGCTGAGTGAGTCAGAACAAAGATAAGTCAGTCAGTTTACATTTAAGCTAGCCATTGCTAGCAAACTTCTTGCCTTTTCTGAAATTCTAGCCTGTTGGGGATACAGATTACAAACACCCTGCTGGGTCTGTGAGCGCTCTGAGGAGAATAATAGTCATAGAAAAGGCTATAACAATGTCCTAGGAAAAGATACATCTTCTAGGGCATTTCCTGCCCATTAAACAGGCAAAGCAGATACCCATTGTGGAGATTTGCATTTGCCTGGGGCAGAGACCAAGAGAGTAGCTCAAGAAGAGCTTATATCCCTTATCACAGAGGAAGATCCTCTGTGGAAGTTCTGGGAGGAAAATTTCTCCCTCCCACCAATCCCTCAGAGGAGATTAACACCAGTGGTGGCATTTTATCCCACATAGAACTAGTGGAGTTTAACACCTCCCTAGAAATCTGTATGTGTAATCTCAAGCAGGAGGCTCTCCCAATACAAGGTTCAGATTTCAGATTTCAGATTTCTATAGGCTACCCTTAATAATAATTAACAATAGGTTAATAATAATAACAATAGGAGCTGATATGATCAATCTGAGAAACTGCTGATGTCTTTGTTCCCTCCTTCATCTTATCCTCTGGGCAAATAGACTTCAATAAAATCAGAGTGGAACAAACACTCTGGGCCATTGCTGGATTCCCACAATGGGCAATGGAACTCTGAGCTCCCACTTTTAATCCAATCTATGTCTATGTGTCTTTCTTTACCTTTGCTTCTAACTCTATAATTCTTCAGTTGATTGCTGCCAGTTTCCATGGGTCTCAGTGGACCCTGCTCTCAGGGCAGGACCCTGACACAAGCCTCTTCTGTGTCATGTTTATGGGCATCTTTTTGTCCAAAGCAAGTCACATGAATAGGCCCAGAATCAGAATGGGAAGTGCCTCAAAATTATAGTGCAAGTAAGTATGAATACATGGAAGGGGAAAAAAATTGTGGCTAGTTCTGCAATCTCCCACTACAAGTAACACAACCTAAAATCAACCCAAGCTATGTATAAAGAGAAATTATTGGTTTGAGTTATTGAAAATTCCAGGGCACCAGCCATGGCTGTCTCCAGGGACTCAGTGCTATCAGCAATCTCTTTCTCAACTCCTCTCAGCCCTCCTTTGTCACCTCCATTCTGGGAGGCTCTCACTTTAGTCACATGAAGCCCTTCAGCCAATGTGAATTTCCAACTTATTCTCTCAGCAACTCTAACAGAGAAAAAGAAAAAGTGGTTTATTCCCCCTTTCTAAGACAAAGCCTAAGATCAAGTGTTCATGGACTAACTAAAGTACCTATCTCTGAAACTACCTCTGTGGCCAGTAAGATAGAAGAAATAGATATTTTTATGCATTGGTCATACGCTCACCCTCAATGGTAGGAGATGGGAGCAATCCCATATAAATCACATCGACAGAGGAGAGGAGAAGTGAATTCCTCAAGAAAGGGGACTGGATGCTGAGCAGCCAAACGTTAGTTGTCCTGGGCTGTAGAATATCCTGATGAAAAAGATGCCATCTAGATTATAACATGTTTGGTAACATACTGCTGCTGCTGCTTCTGTTAACCTACTGTCCCTACCTACTGGTCATAATGAATTGCTTTGTGCCAGGTACTACGAACTTTATAAACTTTATGTCATAGAGTATTAGGGCTCTAGATAAAGAAAAGTTAAATTTGGATCTGAAGTATGCTTCATCTTCATCCTAGACTCTGAGCTTGAAGCTGAGGGGCAATGGAACTTTGGGTTGTCTCCTTGGGGATGAGGAAGTGGATTCTGTATGGAGAAAAGAGAGTGCATTGAAAATACCTTGGGGGAAAAAAAAGCAGATTGGAGTAGATATTAGTGCTGCTCACCAAAAAGTCCAGCTCTTCTTCCATTCTGGGTACATAGGAGCATTGCATTTTTAAAAAGGGAAGGATGAGGGCTAAACAATTTAAAGATATTAAGGATCTCAAGGAAGGGGAGAACTATATAATTAATATATCTTTATGATACTAGACAAATAGTTATTTTATCTAAGAGAAGCACATAATTGATTTTCAAGCAGTACACAAAATATAAATAAAATCAAAACAATTTATTTCAATTGTAATTCCTGACAAAGGAAAAATGCCAAACACTTGAGAAAAAAATTCAGACAGATACTTACTTAACGTTAACAATTTTATCTAGATTTGAAGATGGATTATTTTTGCAGAATCAGGGCCCAAAAGTTCACATTCCAGGCAGCTTCATAAGATACTCCTGGGGCATGGCCTATTTTATATTGCATACCTCAGGACTATAAGATCTATTTATATTCTGGTTAAGCTCCTGATGTAGTTTGAATCATTTTTAAAACTTTGTAAATTTGAGGATAATAAATAATCAGTGAATTACAACTGCCTTTCATATACTGGTATATACTCTTCCCTAAAATATAATGCACTGTTTCAGAGAAGTTAGGCAATTTCATTAAGAACCCATGTTACATTCTGTAATTCTGTAAATCACAGGTAAATTGTGTTACCATGATGTTATTATACCAAACATTTCTTCATGACTAAAGATATGATTTGTAAGTTTTACCACAAATATTTCTTAGTATAGTAGAAGTTTAAGTAGAGAGAGGATTGTGGACACCTCCTGAAAGTTTGCTGTGATGTGTTTTGATCTCCAGTGTATGTATTCCTCTCTTTCTTTGCAGGATTAAAAAGAAAGTGGATCCAAGTTATAAACACAAGTTCTATTCCTGGACTTGCCTCTGAGACCAGATAGAGGTGGTTGCCTTCCTGATAAACTTTTCCCACTTTTCCTTGCTAATAGAATCCTGATTTTGCCCAAGATGGCAAGATGCTCAGGTAAGCAACTTAATTTCCCAGCATCATTTGCAGCTAGGTGGGGGCCACAGTGCACAGTCCATGCCAAGGCTCTCGATCTGCTGGTACTGCTTTTCCCCAATGTCTTCCTTCTTCCTCTGGCCTTGAGCGTGGGCATGATAGCTGGAATTTCTGTAACCATTTTTGGTCAGCAAATTAAAGACCCAAAGAATCCCAGAGATATATAATGGTAGACATCATCAAGCTTATAAACAAACACCAGCAACTATCTGTTTCCTGATGTTTTTTATATAAGAAAAATAAACTCATGTTTGTTTTAGTTGCTGAGGTCTTCATTACTTTCATCTAACTACAGTCCTAATGGTTACTCTTCCTCAGTCCAGTATTTTTGTATACTCAGGGAGATAGCATAGCTTCTCTCTAATCCTCAGTGGAAATCAAGAATGGGGATCCCTAACACATTAATTAGAACAGCTGCCTGACACCTGTCTCATTAATGAGCTGCCCCATAAGACTTGCTGTTAAATGCAAAATCAGAACTCTAATAAATAATTTGTATTATTCCAAAAACTGCCATACCATGAAACTTCAAACCCTTCAATCTTCCTGAAACAGTCATTTATTTGAGATGGGGTTGTGTGAATGATAGATTTCTCCAATTCTTCATGTTGCTGTGATGGCCCCAGTCTGAAGATCAAAGACAAATTGTCTGTGAAAGGATATTATGCAGGGGGGAGAAACACGAAGTACAAGATTATTCCAGACAAATAAACGAAAGCTCAGTTTGTTACAGACATTAAACTCAAAGAAGTAGGAGTGAGTTAAGCATGATATGCAATTTCTACAGAAGGACAAACCATGTAATTTAGGAAAAAGAGAAGTACTACCTCCCTTTCTGGTGACGTAAGAGTTAAGATTCATCTGATGGCAAAACCCACACGTTTAACACTGCTCTGTAACCACTGTGCACATCGCCTCGGCCGTGGAGTAAAGGATGACAGAACTGAGAGAGCCTGAGTGGGTATCTTGCCAGGTGGCTTCCAATATTTTCAAGCATGAAGACCCCTTTTATCAACCACACTTTTATATTGAATTTACAGCTACTTATATCACTGTATCATTCTGAATTTCAGAGGTTGAAACATGTACAGTGATACAAGAAGCTGTAAATTCAATATGGCTCTGAAATGACTCAGCATTCCATTGATCATCCATATCCACTGGGGAAGTAGCAGTTCAGATAAATGTGAAAGTGTTCATCAAAAGCACGAAATAAAGAATGTCTTTAGGACATCGCTTGTTGAACATGGGAATTTCTGGATCCTCTGAAATATTTTACCCACCTCTCTAGGATACATATCATGGCAGTGCTGGTCAACTAAGTAGCAGAAGCCAAGATAGGATTAGAAGTGCAACTCTTGGGTGGCGCCTGTGGCTCATCGAGTAGGGTGCCGGCCCCATATACCAAAGGTGGCGGGTTCAAGCCCAGCCTCGGCAGAACTGCAAAAAACAGAAAAATAGCCGGGCGTTGTGGCGGGTGCCTGTAGTCCCAGCTACTTGGGAGGCTGAGGCAAGAGAATCGCCTAAGCCCAGGAGTTGGAGGTTGCTGTGAGCTGTGTGATGCCACGGCCCTCTACCAAGGGCGATAAAGTGAGACTCTGTCTCTCCAAAAAAAAAAAAAAAAGAAGTGCAAGAGTTTTATTGAGGAAAATTTCTGTGAAAGATGAATGGGGTCAGGGCAGAAGTAGCTGGGAGAGCCTTCAGATCACCTGGGGAGGAAGAAAAAAGGCAGGATTGGGTAGAAAGCGCCTCAAACTTTCACAGTTCTGAGAAAGTCTTGGCCAGTTGATGGGAAGTCCCTGAGCTGAATCTGCCCACTAGTGAAATCCTTCCTTGGGCCAACCTCAGCCCCTACCATGCTCCATCTTTGGCTGGGAGCTGCGTGGTGTGCGTGCAGCCTCAGGTTCACAACAGCTGGGAGCTATCAATCATGTTGCCCACAGTGGGTTGTTTTGAAGGAAATGAAGCAGCACATTGCCAAGGCAGCCACAGGGTAAGATCACTGATATAGTACACCCTTTTCACTCCACAAATGACAGTGATTATTATTTCCAATCCACTAGAATGTTTTTTATAGTTTTTTCTACTAGACATAGTTTAATTAAAAATGAAGAGAGCACCTTATCATGCCCTATATTTTCTACCCCATTTATACACTGCACTCATTGAAAAGTAATTCAATCCCATGGGATTATTTATTTTATTTGGCCAAAAACTTTTATTTATTTATTTTTTATTAAGTCATTTGTACATAGATCATGAATACATTTATGCCATTATGGGATTCAATGTGTTGGTTACTAGGGACATATTTTTAAATTTCCCTCAATTTTGTAAAAATCTCTAATGTTTAAGGATATACGTAATGTTCTAAATATTATAAATCAAATCTCCTCTGTGCTCAGAAGCAACTGTATTACAAATAAACAATTTAAATAGTTTTAGGAGAACATATTCAACAAGTAAAGATGGTCTCAATTTAAATGATGTTCAACTCGTGATGAGCTTATTGGGATATAAACCCATCATCATAAGTCAAGGAATGCCTGTATTAAGAATTGAATCACTTACTGCTTTGAATAGAATTTCAGCTAAGTTTTCTACAGGATAAAAATAAGCCTCTGGTATTTAAAATCCAATTCAATGCCTTAAAATATTTACTTAAGTGGAACAGAACAAATCAATGCTGCACCACCAAGGTCAAGGAGGAACGTGCATATTCTTGGAGAGTCAAGAGCTGAGCTCCTCTCTGGGCTTTCACGGAGGCTCCTGAAAGGCCCAGGCTGCCTCTGGTGTGCTGTATGATCATGAGAAATAAGAGTTTTATTAAAGAATGTGAGTTCTTGGTGCCAGGGAGGGCACAACTTTCTTCTTCTTGGCTTGAAAATGATCTCTTTGCTCTTTGAAAAAATGTATACTGGAACAATAATGTAAAGGTAACTTACAAAGACTTCTTACTTCTTTTCTCTTAAAAAGAATGGAGAGGTGGGGAGGAGGTAAGGGAAATTTCTGTGCTTTCTGCTTGATTTCCATAAACCCCAAACCTTAAAATGCTCTAAAAAATAAAGTTCGTTAATTTAAAATATGGGGAAAAAACTATACTAAGTAAAAGAAGTCACAGATACAAAGGGTCACATGTATGCTTCTATTTAATGAAATGCCTGAAAGGGCAAATCCATTGAGACAGGAAGTAGATAGTGGGGGTCATGGTCTGGGGGGGGGGACAGAAGGGGGAGTAACTATCCTAATATGAGGAATCTTTGGGGTGATGGAAATGTTCTGGAATTAGATAAAGGTTACATTTCCACAGTTCTCAGACTATACTAAAATCACTAAATTGTACACTTTTAAATGGCAAATGTTGGTGTCTTTGTCTGCTCGCTGTGGCAATGGAGGCCCACTTGCTGTCTATGGCGAACGCATCCCGCTTTGTAACCTTTCTTACTCCGTAAGCTTATCCTTCTCTTCCTCAATAAAGTGTTTGACACTTGCCTTTAAAAAAATAAGTAAATAAATGAAATGGCAGATTTTCTATTATGAGAATTATATCTCAGTAATACAAAATCAAGCATATACTAGGTATAAGGAAGGTCACATCTTTTTTACATTCAATCAGGAGACAGAGAGTATAGCAGAGTAGAGTAAAGATGGAAAGGAACCAGCAAAGGCCTTTCCTACTCCTGCTTTGGGACTTTGTCCACCGCCCTTGGATGAACTGCACCATGATGTCAGCTGCTGAACCCCCTCTGACCCTCCCTACCTTTTTACAATCCCTGTGCTTATATGTTGAAAGAGGATGTGGTCTGCTGATGCAAATAGGTTTTTTCTTTATGCTCTTATTTCTGTCTGTTCTTGATTTATCTGCTAGCTACATTTATCCCTTATTTCTTGATGTCTCTTTGTCTGACTTTGTGAAGGTTGACCCTAAACAGAAGCATCTTAGTACTCAGCAAGGACTTTTGCCTCTGGTTTTCAACCCTATTCTACAGAAATACCTTGAATACTTCATACTTATAGTCAGTGCTTACTTTCAGGTGGACATTTATGACATCTGCTTGAGTCAAGGAAACGCCCCAGAAGGAAACTATTTTGCATCCATTATGAGAAATCCTGAGTCATTTATTCCCCTTCATTTCCAACCCTGTGTGCATTTTTAACACAATTTTTGAAGACAGTTCAAAGCTTAATGGAAACACTATATTCTTGCTTCCTGCCTGTGAGTGAACGTGGTTTGTAGCCTGAGGTACGTGCACCCTCTCACCTTACTACTTCGAGAAGGTGATTTTTCAGATCAATTGGGAAGCTGGTAATGTTTGGCTTTTTCCCCTCAGTTTGTTTGGCCAACATCATTTGTGGACAAGGCACATCCATCTTTCCCCCTTTACTTTGGAAGAGCGTGCTGACAGTGAGCCAACTTGACTTCTTGCAGAGCAGTTTTATTCTCTTTGAGAAGAATGGTCTCAATTTCCTAAAAATCTTTCTCTTGGTCACAGTGTGGCAGAGTTAACTATCCCGCATTTGCTAAGCAATAATCCCAATAATTCACTCCTCTTGCGTTTCGTGGTTTGCTTTACTAAATGGAAGGCTCTTAACAGGGAACTCCTTAAAGAAAACTGCTGGACTTAGCAACTGTTAAGCAAATTTGAGTGGAAAGGAAAAGGAGAGAAAAAAGTAAGGAAATTTGGGGAAAAGAAAAAGGAGAGAAAAAATTAAAAGACAAACAGAAAACTAGCCAAGTGCACAGACCCATCCACTGCAATATTTGCAGTGTTATTGCCACTTTGCTACTCCCCACCTTCATCACAACACTCCCTTTAGGCAAACTGTAGGCAGAAAACAATTCAAGCCTTATGTGACAACTTTGGACATCCTAGAATGTTTATTAAATGCTTATAAGATGGTCCGAGCTGCCCTCAGCCAGTGTCAATAATCTTCTACATGAAATATTCCATTCAAGGTCTCTAACAGCAACTGACAAGAGACTTCATGCGTATAATTGCAAGTATTCCCATAATTTCCAGATTAATAGAACTCTCTTTCAAATGGCTCCATTTCAACAGCTCTGTCCTTATCCTTCCTAAGACTTTCAAAATCTTTTAGGATCAAATAAGATGACTTGTGAAGGTCTTTTGTAGGCTCAAAAGTTACAAATAAAAACTGCATTAAAAAATTTAGCTTTATAGTAAAAGATATGAGCAGGCAGTTCACCCAAAAAGATATACAAATGGCCTTTAAATATATGAGTAATGATCAATTTCATTCAGAATAAGAGAAATACAAATTAAAACTGGAGCGAGATACCATATCTTGACTATTCAATTGGTTAAAAAAAAAGTCAGGCGACGCCTGTGGCTCAGTGAGTAGGGCGCCAGCCCCATATGCTGGAGGTGACAGGTTCAAACCCAGCCCCGGCCAAAAACTGCAAAAAAAAAAAAAAAAAAAACGTCAAAAGTTTGATGATATACTCTACACCAAGGCTATATATGTTGCTGGTTGGAGAGCAAAAGAATACAACCCATATAGAAAAATTTGTCATTTTCAAGCAAAATTACAGGTGCATTTAGCCTTTGATCCAGTAATCCCACTGCCAGAAATTTATCCTGAAAATATACCTTCATAAATACCAAAAAAAATTTAAGTAAAAATTCAAAACAAAATATTAGGAACAAGGGCGGCGCCTGTGGCTCAGTGAGTAGGGCGCCAGCCCCATATGCCAGAGGTGGCAGGTTCAAACCCAGCCCCGGCCAAAAAAACTGCAAAATATACATATATATATATGGAACAAGTGAGATGACCCTCCATAGAGCATGAACAAATTATGATTCACCCATGCAATGGAGCACTATGAAGCCATCAAAAAGAATGAGGAAGATCTCTATGAATTGATATGGAGTAGTGTGCAGAATCTACCATCGAGTGAGAAAAAGTAAAGTGCAAAAGAACATTCAGAGGCCAGGTGCCAAGGTTCACACCTGTAATCCTAGCACTCTGGGGGGCTGAGGTGGGTAGATTGCCTAAGCTCACAGTTTGAGACCAGCCTTAGCAAGAGTGAGACCCTGTCTCTATAAAATCACTTGAGCCCAAGAGTTTGAGGTTGCTGTGAGCTATGACAGCACTCTTCCTAGTGTGACAAAGTGAGACTCTGTCTCAAAAAGAAAAAAAGAAAAAAAGAGCATTCAGAGTGTGTTTTGTATAAGAAAGAAAGGGAAATAAATGCATATATGAATATATTTTCTTATTTTTGCAAAAAGAAGATCAGGAAGATAAATAAAACTCTAATGAATTTAGTTTGTCTATGGGGATGGGTGGATGGGGTGCAAGCAATAGGGTACCAGGCTTTTCTGATTAGAACTACAGTCTACCCTTGAAAAACACGAGGGTTAAGGACATTGACCCCTAGGTAGTTGAAAGAATGTGTGTTCTTTATCATTATCTTCTACACCCATACTTCAAAGAGGGAAACTGAGGTTCAGAGAGTCAAAGAACTACTTAGCAGAAGAATCAAGACTCATATTACCGTTAGTGCTGCTTCTTCTATGCCATATTTCCCTCCCTCAGCTTCCCAGCAAGGCCTTTCTAGTACAGTTGACCTTTGCTGTGGATTTTCAACTGTACAGAGGATAAGGGCCCTGACCCTCATGTTCACAGTTGAAAATCCAGTATAACTTTGGCTCCCCAAAACTTAACTACTACTAGCCTACTGTTGACTGGAAGCCTTACTGATAACATAAATAGTCAATTAACATAGCTTGTGTATGTTCTATGTATTATATGCTGTATTTTTATAATAAAGTAAGCTAGAAAAAATGTGTTATAAGAAAATCATAAATCATGGCAACTCACGCCTGTAATCCTAGCACTCTGGGAGGTTGAGGTGGGTGGATATCCTGAGTTCAGGAGTTTGAGACCAGCTTAAGAAAAAGTGAAGCCTGGTCTCTTCTAAAAGTAGAAAAATAAGCCAGGTGTTGTAGCGGGCACCTATAGTCCCACTACTAGGGCAGCTGAGCCAAAAGGATTGTTTAAGCCCAAGAGTTTGAGGTTGCTGTGAGCTATGATGACATGGCATTCTACCTTGGGCAACACAGTGAGACAAGAAAGAAAAGAAAGAGAGAGAGAGAAAAAAGAGAGAGAGGAATAGGGGAAGGGAATTATAAGGGAGAGAAAATAGATTTACCATTAATTAAGTGGAAGTGGATCATCATAAAAGTCTTCATCCTCATTGTCTTCACAATGAGGTAGACTGAGGAAAAGGACGAAGAGGAGAAGTTCGTTTTGCTGTCTCAGGGATAGCAGAGATGGGAGAAAATCTATGTATAAGTGGATCTGTGCAGTTCAAGCCCCTGATGAGCAAAGGTCAACTGTATATTGATGTTGAGAACCAAGGTTTTCACTATCAGATAGGGAAAACATCATACAGGGTGGCCATAAAGTTCACGTGCAACTTTAAATGCCACAAACTTTATGGACGCCCTGTATATATGGAATGAGAGAATGGCAGTTTTAGATTGTTTTATTTGAATTGATGAATCATTATGAATTAATCATGTGGGGTTATTTTTTTGTAGGTCTGTCTATAAAATTTCCCAGAAGCGATAATACTACAGTAACATAACTTGCACTGACCTTATTTCTAAATTCCATTTTTCACTTAAAGAAATCAGGGATTCTTAGAGACATGGCTGGCTCCAGATCTGAGACAAAGGAAGTAAAAGGTAATATTTAGATATCTTGTGTCAGACAGCAATGAAGTGGTCAAAGATTAACAGGGCTATGTCAGAAGGACAAAGAAACATTAAATTAAAAAAATTATGAGTCTGTAGCGATGGTCAAAATAGAAGGGGTAGGGGAACTCTTTTCTGTGAAGAATGTCAGCAAAGAAAGCAAAGAAAGACTGAATAAAAGAAACAATTACTTTGTATTAATATATTAATGTATGAACTAATATTTAATGTATTAATTGATTAAGGCAATTATGATTCATAGATACTAAAACCATCTGAAGAAAGATTTGGGGGAACAAGACATTTGTGAATTCTCAAAGTATCACCCCACAGAATACTTATTACAAGGGGAGATTGACCTTAACAATGAAGGTATTTGTGGTCCTCATGTTGACCAAGTAATCACACTTCATCACCAATAGTGCAGCCTCTGGTGTAATGCATCACCTGTGTTATATTCCAGCCAAAAATGTCTAAGCAGAATCTAATCATGAAAAACAACAAGATGGATGCAGAACATAGGACATTGTACAAGTCAGCTGGCTCAGACTCTTCTAAAATGCCAACGTCTTGAGAGGCCAAAAAAATAGAATCTTTGTTCTGATTTAAAAGAGATTAAAAAGATGTAATATCCTTATGCAATGCATAATCTTTAATTGGATCTTGGTACCCACCCAAAAAGAAAAGAAATGAAATGAAAATAGGAATAACGGAGATTCTTAGGCAAAAATGGAGAAATTTGAAAAGAGATTGCATATTGTACTATATTAGACAATTGTTAATCCTGTTCATGTAATAATAATATTGTAAATGTAGGAGGGTGTCAGGAAATACATGCTGAAGAATTGAGTGAAGTGTCATGTAATCTGATGCTTTTTTTCATATAGTTTAGAAAATATCTATTCCTATTGAAAAAGAGCATGAATGTGATAGAAGGCTGACAATGTTGAATTTAGATAAAGGATATGTAGGTGTTCAACTTCTCTGTAGTTTGAAATGTTTTGAAATAAAATGTTCCTAAGGCAAAAAGAAATCCCACCTAACAGCTATAAGATTCTCCTTTGTGTTCCAGATTAAAGCACAGGATTGATGCCCCATGGTGAAAATTTAGGGGATAAAAGGGGGGAAATACTCTTTATATGCAGACAAATTTCTCATCTAAGCCTGTAGTTAAATGTTTGGGCTTTGGAATGAGACAGTCCTGGGCTGAAGACCTATGCAAGTTACTCATGCTCTGGAAGCTTCGGTTTCCTTGACTGTGAAATGAGATTAATAATAGTGCCTACCCCAAAGGATTATCATGTGAATTAATGAAATAATCCACATCAGGTGTACAGCCTAGTGTCTGGTCTGGTGTCACCACCCATGTATACTAGCTCTGATTTTTGGAGGTCAGTGGTTAGTCATGGCCTTGTATTTGCATGAGGGGAATAGATGAGAGCAGTGTTTCTCAAATTTTTTTTTTTTTTTTTTTGAGGCAGAGCCTCAAGCTGTCACCCTGGATAGAGTGCCGTGGCATCACAGCTCACAGCAACCTCCAATTCCTGGGCTCAAGCGAGTGTCCTGCCTCAGCCTCCCAAGTAGCTGGGACTACAGGTGCCCGCCACAACGCCCGGCCATTTTTTGGTTGCAGCCGTCATTGTTGTTTGGCAGGCCCGGGCTGGATTCGAACCCGCCAGTTCAGGTGTACGTGGCTGGTGCCTTAGCCCGTTGAGCCACAGGCACCGAGCCGTTTCTCAAATTTTAATTACACACAAATCACCTGGGGACCATATTGCTGCAATGCAGCTTCTGATTGCACAGGTCTTGTGGAGGGCCTTGAGTCCCTGCATTTCTGATATGTTCCCAGATAACATTCATGCCACTGATTCAGGGACAGACTTTTAGCCTCCAAGGATTAGAGGAGCTTTCTTGCTCCATTGTTCCCTGCCTTATTCTTTTTTATTTTTATTTTTATTTTTATTTGGAGACAGAATCTCACTCTGTTGCTCTGGGTAGAGTGCAGTAGCCTCATCTTAGCTCCCAGCAACCTCAAACTCCCGGGCCCAAGAGATTCTATTGCCTCCGTCTCCCAAGTAGCTGGGACTACAGATGCCCACCACCGCACCCAGCTCGTGTTTCTATTTTTAGTAGGCAGCACCCAGCTTTGCTTTTGCTCAGGTTTTAAACTCCTGAGCTCCTCCTTTATTCATTATATCCTTTCTCTGGTGAAAATTACTCTTTCTTATCTACATGTTGATTTTTGGATTCACTGGTTTTACATATTTTTTTCCTAACTAAAGTTCATCTTAGTGGCTTCTCATTAATACTCAAATATTTTTACACTACATGCTGTAGACCCAGATTAGAAATACTAATTTGAACACTATTCATTTATCCATTCACTTATTTTCCATTCACTTTTCTCTGAAAAGTCCAGAATTAAAAACTAATAATGATAAAGTGATGGGAAGACCATGCTGAGGGAACGTGAATAAAAAGATGACAAGTCCACATTTCCAAGCATCAGAAAATGCCAGTGCAGAACAGAGGACAAAAGAAGGACATGCTTTGAGGTTACATGTTTAAGGTTTCCAAAAAGTAGGAACGAATTCAATAAATCTTAATATTTGGGGGCATCAGCGAGTCCTTTTAGAAGCTGATAGACCTGCTACCCAGAAAACTGACCACGATGGCATGATCCACTAAAGTTAGATGTCCGTGGACCTTCAGAAGCTCATCCATGAGCTAATGAGTATGACACCTTCCCCCTCCCATACCTCCGTGTAAAACATCTACAATTCTGACATTGGAGCAGCACCGTGCTACCCCTAGCAAGAAGAAGAAAAGCTGTACAGAGGAGCGTGTGTTTTACAATTCAACCTTGGGAGGAATACAACAAATTCAAAACAAGAGGGATGGATCAAAGAGACTAGGACCCCGGAAAGGATCAGGAGAACAGAGCTAGGGCAAAATGTCCTGCTTACCTAACACAGACAGGCAGGCCGAGGCTCCCTGGAGAGAGAACTCAGCAGGGCCCACCGCCTTGTTTTGCTCACACAGAGAACGTTGACTCTTCTTTCTCTGGGGGGTCCTCTAGGCTGAGAATCTCTATTTTACAAAGCTGAAGAGCTTCCTTCGCTCAGGAATTTGTGTAGTGAACAGAGTGATGTATTGAGAGTAACTGATCCTAATCAGTTAGATGGACTATTTAGAGTTGTGGTACAAACTCACGGTCTGCACTCTACAAAGAACGCCGGATGAGTTCTGATAAAAGTTTCCAGCGCTGCCTCCTAAGGATACGGTAAGAGAACCTTCTCAGAGCAGGTTTGGTTTAGAACCTCATCTGTGTGGTCCACATTGCTCTGGTTATTAAAGAGCATTAATCTTCCCCCCAGCACTTGCTCAAATTACAGTTCTCGTGGAATTCTGCATCAGTCCCGCTGATTCCCGTGGGAATCACTGAGCCCCTCCCACGCACCTGCGGGATGCTGACTGCACTCCTGACAACAGAGCTTTCTCTATGGAAGGCAACAATGCTCTGGCCCTGCTTCTGCCTGCACAGCTACATTGCCTCAGCTTCACTGATGGCTTCCCTCTGAATGTTCTCAGCAGGAGCTTTTGAAACTCTCTTTGGCCAGAAGCACCCCTTGCTACTTGAGGCCTCTCTGAAAATGGATCACTCGTTAGGGAGATAGGGGAAGTGATGACATTTCCTCTGCAGCTCCACAAATGTGCCTCAGAGGCCTGAGCTCTTCATTCCCTTCATGCCCAGCATGGTGGGGGTGGAGCAGGTTTTCTGCTTGCTCTGAAATGGCGTCACCTAGTTGGCACCAAAGCCAAGAACCTGAGTGTTAGGAAGTGTGCTGGCAGACACAGTTGCCTGTAGCTTCTCCAAGGCTCAACTGAGGATATTCACAGGGGTACTGGAGCTAGTTCCTGAAAGCTCGGGAGAGCAGCCTGTTAAAATTTCAGGAGGTTTACAAGCTATTTGTCGAACTATTGTTAACTTGACATTGGCCTGGTGGGACTATTTACACCAAGGAAATCAGCAAACATTCAGGGTTCTTCCTTCCAACCTCAGACAGTTAAATATTTACCAGCACACTATTATGAATAATAGCCGTGGAGTTCACCGCAGTTTTTACAGAAAGGCTGATTTTAACTAGAGTGCTAGCTTTACACTGAATATATTGTTTTCTCTAAGGACACTCCCTAAATGTTACACGTGACACACATGTTTACACTCTAGTGGCCGGAACTTAATCATACAGCCACTGGGACTACAAAGGCAGCTGGGAATATTTTTATGCCAACCAGCCACATGTCCAGCTAATAACCAGGATTTCTTTTACTGTGGAAGAAATAAAGAAATGATAAGGGGGGATTAACAGTCTACAGCACACAAATCTTAGACACAGAGCTTTGCTAACAGTAAACATGCAGGGCAGATCACCGTAGTTATTTTCTTATCAAAAGCATCTGGGGAGGAGGAGAGGCGCCAATTATAATAAAATCGCCTTCCAATTCCTTATGCTGCAAAGAAGCTGGCCTTGAATTTTTAAACCAAGTAGAATCTGGACCTTGGCCTTATTTTCTGTAAAATGAAGCCTTTCCCTCCTGTTCTTTTCCTTGTGTTTGGCTAAGGTTTTATTTAAAAGCCTTTCTTGACTCAGCCTCCACCATCCTTGCCTCTAGGGAGGGTGCCACGTGCTGTGGGAATTTGAGCAAGTTATAAACCTCTCTCTCTGCCTCTGGTTCCCAGATGTAAATGAAGGCAAGAGTAGTATCTGTCTCATAAAGTTGTTTGTGAGGATCAAATAAGTGAATACATGCAAAGCACTTGACACAGACAGAGATTTGGGCACATATCACATAGATTTTGTTATTATGATGCTTCATTCTGGCCCATATCACAGGGTACTATAATTTTATAGTTTTATTAAGGCAGAGATTTTTCATCTCACCCACAGAATACTTCCAAAATAATAGGTATGGTCATCCTAATATTTTCTCCTGGGAGGTTATGCAAGTTAATCCTGTACATACCATCATCAGTATGACACGTAAAAGCATTTGGTATGACTAGGAAGGCTCCTGGGGTTACTTATGTTCATTGTAGGTTCTGCAGCATTCTACTATGTCATGATGTAGAGAAAGAAAACATTCCTTTGCTCATTCAACAAAAACAACACTGGTACTAAAGATATATTGGTGCACCAGATAGGCTCCTTCCCTTTTTTTTTTTTTTTTTCTTTTTAAGATAGAGTCTCACTCTGCTGCCTAGGCTAGAGTGTCGTGGCCTCACCTAGCTCACAGCAACCTCAAACTCCTGGGTTTAACTGATCCTCCTGCTTCATCCTCCTGAATAGTAGGGACTACATGCATCTGCCACAATGCCTGGCTAGTTTTTCTATTTTTAGTAGAGACAGGGTCTCACTCTTGATGAGGCTGGTCTTGAACTCCTAAGCACAAGGGATCCTCCCACCTCCATCTCTTAGAATGTTAGGATTACAGGTGTGAGCCACTGCCCAGCCAAAACAGATGTGTTCCTTCTTTAGTACCCCACTATTTAGTGCGAGAATTGCCATCTACCATAGCAGTGTTTTTCAACCATTTTTATCTCACAGCACACTTGAACCTGTAGTTAAACTTCAGTGGCACACTTAAATTATGTTGATCAAAAAAAAAGAGTAAAAAAGAATATACTTACTGTGCATTGAACTTCTTTTAAAAACAACTAAATTAATGACTTTTAAAAATTTTTGTGGCATACTTAAGATTCTCTTGGCACACTGGTTGAAAATCACTGTACTATAGTGAAAGTAATGCTAACTGCTGTCTATAACATACATCTATCAACTATCTGTCTATCTACCTGACACATGAAGTTAGGACAGGTGTATTTTACAGAATGCCCTGTGCTGCAAATGACTGAGACTTGACTCCAACTGGCTTAAAGGAAAGAAAGAATGTATTGATTCATTCTTTGATTCATTTGCTCAACAAGAAATAGCTGAGCTATTTGCAGGAGACCTTTTCAAGCATTTAGAAGCCAGATCCACTTCTTTAGCACTCTCTCTCTTTCTCCCTTTATTCTGCTTTCTCCTCATTCTCAAGCAGACTCTCCTCACATGGGCCAAAGGTGACCACTAGATTTGTCTGAAAGCCCAGTGATCTACATAGTCATAGGGAGCCTCTTTCTCAACAGCAGGGGCCGGAGTTCTGACGCTGGTTCTCATTGGTCTGGGTGAGTCACATTGTGTCCTGGAGCTGCTCACCGGGGCTCTGAACTGGGGCTTAGTCCTCACCCCGTGGAGCTGGAGGTGGGATCAGGCCCATGCAAGCCTTATGAACTAATAGTAGGGGAGTGATTTCCTCTATGAAAAGCAGGACACTATTACCGAAAGAAGGGCAACTAGACACCAGGAAGGCAAAATACAGACGTCTACAACTAGAGACCAGCTCATGAGTACTAGGGCAGCCCAGGTCAAGCAAGAGGAGAGGATGATGGGAATAGCTTTCAGAAGGCGTTGGAGCTCGGCTGACTGATCAGAAAATTCAATACAAGGGAAGAAAATATGCAAAGAACTAAGGGTGTGAGATCATGTGGTTTGTTCAGGAAAATGTATAGGGTGAGGATGTGACTTGTCGGGGAAACAGGCAATGAGACAGGGACCAGCAAGCATGAGGCCAGAGTGAGCCCGGCGCGGAGGCCTTTATGTGCCCAGATGAAGGGAATGTGGGCACACCTGTCTTCGCGCTTAACAGAAATGTTTTTCATGCTATTTTGCCATATTTCAATAAAAGAAATTAATCTAATACAAAAGAGAATTGAAGACAGAAATTGGGATTTATTTGTCCTTATATATCCACCGACTGGCACAAAAGTCTGATAAATGTTTGTGAATCTGAAGTTGAAGTTTGTGTTTGGGTAAACATATGTAAATTTGTGTCAAACATTTGGACACAGCATAGTGCCTGGAGGTACATCGTAAGTACTCAATAAGGGTGTGTGGTTTTTGTTTTTGGTTTTTGGTTCTTTGAGACAGCATCTCACTTTGTCACTGTTGGTAGACTGCCATGGTGTCACAGCTCACAGAAACTTTAAACTCTTAGGCTTAAGAGATTCTCTTGCCTTAGCCTCCCGAGTAGCTGGAACTACAGGCGCCCGCCACAACACCTGGGTAATTTGAGCCAGGATCTTGCTCTGGCTCAGGCTGGTCTTGAACTGGTGAGCTCAGGCAGTGCACCCTACTCGGCCTCCCAACTGCTGGGATTAGAGGCATGAGCCATGGTGCCCAGCCATGCTCAATAAGTGTTAGCTATCATGACTTAGTGGTCCTTAAGTCAATTTCTGATAATGAATACTTCTCCTTCATCATTTCTCAAGACTTGGCTAATTTGTTATTCTTTAATCTCAGAAAAACTGGAACAAGATGTATTAAATTTAGAAACATTATTTTGCCCCTTGTGCCCAAATCAGCAAACCACAAAAAAAAAAAAAAAAAAAAAAAAATTTAAAAAGTGTTTACTGCTACTGCCTGGTGACTTGCGAAGTAAAATACACAAATCGACTATTTTTGGAAACTATGAGAAAAGGAGCCTAAAAAATAAACTTAGGAAGTGGGTCCTGAAGATGGGCAAGGATTATTTTTCAGTTGAATAAGACGGAAGTCAGTTCACCCTTTGGTGAGTTTCTCAATTAATTTCACACTTTTGCTGGCCTACTCTTCCCACTTTCCTAAGAACATATGAAATAATAGGTAATCTGGCCAACCACTCCTATTTGGGCTGTTATTATTACTTTATATTATATATCCACATAAATTTTATAAGCACAAGGCTATAAAACAAAGCCATAATTAATAAGAAATAGCCAAAACATAGAGAAAGTGAATGGCATCATGGCATCATTTAGAAACTAGAATTCTGTTCCTAGTTAAAATCTCCATCGACCAATGGCTTCCCCGTCACACGCAGAAGTTGGTGGGGCACAGGGTCCTCTCTGCTGTGTTTCCCAGAGGCCTCTGCTGGATGTCCTTGGGCCCTCTCTCCCCTACCAGGGACCTCACTGTGAGCTTGTCTCTCAGGGTTGTTTTGAAGCCTGGTGTTCCCCCTCCATAGCCGTGGTAGAAGGGAGAGCGAGAAACCACTCCTTATTCATTCAGTGACTGTTGGTCAAGCACCTTCTAGGTGTCAAGAACATTTCTAGAAACTGGGCTTATAGAATCTCTGCCTAGGGATGAGGCAGTGACAGGTCGGAAGCATAGGGACTGCGTGGTCAGAGAAGGTATCTCTTGGAGGGTGAAAGAAAGGCCTGAAGAAAATAAGGACAGTTGTGCTGAGATCTAAGGGAAGACCATTCCAGGAAATGGGAATAGCGAGTGCCAGTGAAGTTCTTATGTGCCTGATATGACAGATGAACATGAGAAAACCAATGTGTCTGAAAGAGAATGAACAAAAGGGAGAAGAGAGGAGATTCTGTTGAAAGGTAGCCAAGCAGACTGCATGGCCCCCGCAGGGAAGAGCCATCATTCTTTTTCTTTGCAGAATGCCTATATATCCCCCCGCACCCTACTGTTTCCCCCTTCTCTTGCGTTTTCTTTGCTAAGTAGACATGTTTCTTTCTCATTGTCAATAACACTCGTTATTTTGACTGCCCTGAATCCCACCTCTTCTAAAAGTAACACGATGATTTGTTTTTGGAAACAGCATCTGCCATTGCTCGTGTTCATTCAGGTTTTCTTCTGTCACCCCTCAGCTCAGCCAATCAGACTCTCTCCATCCCTGGCATCAGACTGCTCCCCAAGATGGAAAATGGTGGAAGCCGAAGGAACCCGACTAGGGTCCCCTGAAAAGATTGCCAATTTGCTTGTGGCCCCTGGTCCCCCAAAGATGCTCTGTTTTCTATCCTTGGTGGGACTTGACTGTCCTGTTTCTCTCAGTTTTATAAACAAAGCACCCCCTGCCACCAAGTGAATTCATTTTTAATGTAACAAAAGATCCCTACCATCATATAGCCCCTCCTGGGCCTGTCATGACTCATATCACAGGGTGTCCCCAATATTGCTACGTTGTAGACTTGTAGGAACATGTCTTTCTACAGCTATGGTAAATTTGTCATTATGAACTAAACTTTCCAATCTTAAGAATTTGCTATCATTATCCAATCAGATTATCAGGATAGGGTTTTTTTTTTTTTAATTTTTTCCACTCTTTTAGTTATTTTAAAGTTACACTCTTATTTATTGTTGATTATAGTCACTTTGCTGTGCTATCAAATACTGTTCATTCTAATTACGTTCTGCACCCATCCTGTTACATTTTTAAGCACAGCAACCATTTTGTACTATGACTGAATGCTTTAGGAAAAAAGTTACCACCACTATGAGGGAAAGAATTAAGAAAAAATGAATTAATCAGAGAAGGAAGGGAGCAGAGCGTTGTGATGAAGTAGGCAGGCTCTGGAACCTGGCAACTGGAGTCTGCAGCCCAGCTCTGCCCCGTAGCTGTGCAGTCTTAGGCAAAGGAGTATCTTAGTGTTTTCCCCTCGCAGACCCTGAGAGGATGATCCTGGTTCAAGTGTTTATTTAGAAGGCGATTCCAGGAAACAGGAGGGAAGTGAGACGGAGAAGCGAAAACAACCGTTAAAGAGACAGTCACGAGGAGACTCCAGCTGCCCGTGTGCAAAGCACCTCAGTCCTCTCCCCCCAGCTGGACGCTGGACGGGCGCTGTGGGGTCGACACACCAACTCCTCCCGCCCCCGGTGGAGGCTGCCGGTGGAGGCTGCCGAGGCAGGAGGGGCGTTCCTTTCCCAGCACTTCTGCTTCCCTGCGGCAAAGAGACACTTGTCCTGGCAACAGGAAGTCAGAGCCAGCCACAGCCCACTGACACAGCGGGGCCTGGAAGGCCATGGGAAAGGTATGACAGTTCCCACGACACCGGCCACTTCGCAGTGGCTGACACCAGTGACCAGTTTCGTGGAAGGCAACTTTTCCCCAGGGCCAGGTGGCGGGGCAGAAGGCGGAGGTCAGGAGCGGAGCTGTGAAGCTGGCTCCTAACAGGCCAGCGGCCCGGGCCTTGGGGACCGTGGCACTGCTCTGCTTAGCTCCAGAAGCCTCAGTGTCCCTATTTTGCAAAATGGTACTAACAGCACACACACACACACACACACACACACACACACACACACAGTAGCTGTGAAGACTGAAGGAGATGCGTGTGCCCTGCACGGCTCCGAGAGTTCAGTAAACATGGGCGAGGGAGCCGCGGATAAGCGCACCGAGAGCCCAGGAGGGGGGCAGGGCGGAGCCGGAGGAGACAAGTAGGAAAAAAAGAGGTTAGGAATTCAAAGTACAGAAGGGGCCTTGAGAAAGGAGAAAGGTCCTTCCAGCACATCCCAGCAGCAGACAGGCTTCCCACCATGACCTTTTGAGCAATTTGCTTCTCAGAAAAGGGTTTGAGCAGAATAATTTTCCAGCCCCTGAAGGTTGGTAAACACGGTGAGGGGCTGGTGGGTGGAGAGAAGAGACAGCGCTGCTCGGCCCAAGTGATGATTCTGCCCTTCCATGGAGGACGGGGATCCGTCCTTCCCATATAGCGGCCTTTCTCAGAGTGTCTGCCTTTCTTAATGAAGGGAAATTGGTTCAAAAAGCATCTGCTCTATTTTAAATAAGACAAATGAAATGAAAGGTCTTTTATTAATTTTAAATTAATTTCCTTTTATGGGACCTGGTCTCTGATCCCCCCACACACACACACTCAACAAGCTCTGCAGCTCATGCCCCCTTTCTGTACTCAGCAGCCTCATCGTTTCTGGCATAAATGCTTCACTCACCTTCATTCCTTCCACTGATGTTTACTGCACACGTCTATGGTGCCACATTCTGTCGTGACGGCACCTAGGGTCATCACAGAGAAAGACCCCGCTCTGATGGGTTGACACGCCAGCGTGTGCGGGTATGGGTGGGAGAGAGGGTTGGGTGGGGAGGCGGGGAGAGAAACGATAGGCAATTCGCTGCTTCTGACTCAGGAGGTATCAAGCACCAGCGGGTAAACAGAAGGCGCTCAGCAGGGTGAAGGTGGGTTTCACCTTTGGGAGTGAAGAGTCTCTGACAAGGAGACATTTGAGCCGAGAGGCCATCAACCATGCGAATACCTTGAGAAGAGGGTCACAGGCAGAGAGAAATGGCAAGTCCAAAGGCCCTGGGGCAGGAACATATCTGGTGTATTGGAAACCTACAAGGAAAGCCTGTAACGCTCTAGCTGAGGTAGAACCCAGAGGCAGGAGGTGGTGGAAGATGACCTTGGAGAGACTGACATGCACACAGGAGGTGGGGATGGGAGGGTGGAGAGTGAGGAGGGACTTGGAAGGAAATTGACTTTTCCTGTGCAAGGAACAGGAAGTCAGTGGCCAGATAATGAGTGGAAGGGGGCATGATCTGACTTACGTCTTTGCAAGATCCCCCCGAGAATAGGCTATTAAGGAAGCCAAGGCAGAAAGAGGAGACCAGGCAGGGATGCTCTCGCAGCAACCCCACTGAGGGATGGCCTGGCTTGGATGAGGGTGGAAGTGGTGGAGACGGTAGGAACTGGTTGTATTCTGGGTCTATTTTGAAAAGAAAGGCAACAGCATTTGCCTTTCTGATAAATTGTCTGTGGGGTGTGAGAGAAGACACAGAAATCAAGATGACTTGGTTTGTTCAGTAAAATGACACGTGCCACATGCCAGATCCTGTCCTTGACATAGGGAAGGGAACAAAAAAGTTTATGCCCCTGTGAAGTTTCTTTCTAGTGGGGGAAAACTGAACATTAAAAAATACAAATGTTAAATACATTAGATGGTAGTAAGTGTTAAGAACAAAACCAAAGCAAGTATAGGAAACACTGTAAGAAGGGTTGCAATTATGAAGAGAGTTTCAAGGAAGGCCTCACTGAGGAAGTAAGATTGTAGCAAAGACCTGAAAGGGGCAGAGGAGAGGACCATGGGGAACAGCATTTCCAGCAGGAGGAATAGCATATGCAAAGGCCCTGAGATTTTAAACACATTGACTGTGAGATACCAATTAGACAGTGGAACAAAGTGGAACAGTCAGGTGGGCAACTGTATGACTGAGATGACCTTCAAAGTGATCCTCTTGGCTTTGGGCCCATCCTTCTCCAGGGAGGGTGATCACCTGTCCTGGTTTCTTGGGAATGATGAGTTTTCCAGAATGCAGAACTTCCAGGCCTAACACTAGGACAGTCCTGGATAAACCAGATGGTTGATCTCTCTGATTCCAGCCCATCCTCCATTGTGATGCCAGGGGGAGTACTTCTAAAATATAATCCTAAAAAAGTAGATCCTAAAACGTTTTCAGTGGTTCCTTCTAGCATCAGGACAGACATCAATGTTCTGCAGAGCTCAGCACAAACATCCCTTCCTACCCTGGCCCCAGCCTCTCTCCTGCCCCTCCCTCATTGGCACTGAGCCCCTGCCCCACACCTGTACCCTGACATCGTTACTTCCTGAATACATCGGTTATAAACCACCCTTGACCCTGGCCTGCACACACCCTGTTCTCTTCTCTCCTAAAACCCCTGCCACGTTCCCCTTCTTTCTAGTGAAATCTTTCTCTTGCTTCAGTCTCACCTCAAGCCTTCCTGGCTGATGCAGAACTCCTATCTCCATGGCCAGGGTGCTGTCACTGTCCTGTTGAGGGCCAAATCCAGGCTTGCTGGATCCTGAAGTCTACAATTTGAGGACCTGCTTTAAGAAAAATCATACACAATTACAAACACAAAGTTAGGTTAAGAAGTGGGTATTTGGCTGGGCGCAGTGGCTCAGGCCTATAAACCTAGCACTCTGGAAGCCCAAGGTGGGTGGATTGCTTGAGCTCAGGAGTTAGAGACCAGCCTAAGCAAAGTGTGACCCCATCTGTACTAAAAATAAAAAAAACTAGCCAAGTGCTATGGTGGGTGACTGTAGTCCCAGCTACTTGGGAGGCTGAGGCAAGAGGTTCTCTTGAGTCCAGGAGTTTGAGGTTGCTGTGAACTATGTTGCCATGGTACTCCACCAAAGGTGACAGAGTGAGACTGTCTCAAGAAGAAAAAACAGTGGATATTTAATGGAGAAGCAAGAATCCAATGTACTCAATTCTAATATGAAGACAGTAGATGAGCTAATACAAGGGCGGGGTAGGGGAATGAGGGGGTGGGGAGAGGGGTCGCGGGGGAGGAGGATGAGAGGGCCACAGTGTATGGCACACCTCTCGGGGGTGGGACACAATTATAAGAGGGAATTTATCAAATAAACACAATCAGTGTAACCTAATTCTTTACCCTCGATGAATCCCCAACAATAGAAACAAACAATTTAAAAAAGTTAAAAAGTGGGTATTTGTTTAGAAGGAAACCGTACCAATGAGGAGTCCTGAAGCTAAAGAGTCCCAGAAAACTGGTCCCACCTTTTTCACTCTGTGGGTTAATTGTAGGTTCTCAGAGATGAAAAGGTAGTAGGTGACCTCCTCATGTGAAACAGCCAGGTAAGGTGCCTGGCCAGAATAAGGGCTTAGTAAATACTTGTTTCCCCTTTTTTTCTACCACTGGGTTCCACCTTCCTTCCATCACTCACATTCCCCCAAAGTTTGGAGATAAACCAGAAAATAATGCTGTTGCCTGATTTAGCTCAGTTACTTTCCGTTTCAGAATCAGGATCAATGTTGTAGCTGAAATATTTTCCCTACCCACTCACGACTTAGATTACTTAATTGATCTTTTGACCCTCACATTTTGTCAGCAGGTCAGAAGGTACATCTCTAATGTGTCGTCGTGTGCTTGAACGGGACCCAGGGTCTGTAAATAAGGAGGGTAAAGTGCTGTTCCTGCTATTTACACAAATCAATGTTATTGTTGTAAAGGAACCAACTTCCTTCCTTGTAAACCTAAGTATATCATAAATTAATAATTCATCCTCCCTGAAATATTTATTATAGGCAGGTGGCATTCTGCTCTCTGAGAAAAACAAGTTGTCTAAGAACTGCATGCCTTTGGGTAACACTACCATTAGTCACAGTGATGCTGTCACTTGACAAACGATTCTGATTAGTCATTTGTCTAATGCCCACAACAACCTTGGGAGTTAGGTAGTGTGTCTCCATTTTAAAGATGAAGAAACACAAGAGGTATCAACTCACTTACCCAAGGTTATAGAGCCAGTCAGTTCTAGAGACAGTATTCTTACTGGTCTCTCTTCCAGGTATGCCCTGGCTCTCCCTGTTGGGGAAAAATTATAGTCCAACTGTCAGTTCTTACAAAAGACAACAATCAAATTATTAAATACACAAACACTAATGAAAGCTGATAAGCAAAGCAACAACAACAATAAAAGGGTCTGTGCATACTTTTTGCAATATCCAACAACACAGATAAGCAAAGCAGTCCACAAATGATCAGCATGTGACCGCAGGTTGGACACCCCTAGATGAACTAGTTTGCTTCTGCATCTTGCCTGGGTAGAACTCTATTCCCTGCACCAGTTTCACAGCTGACTCTGCAAACCAGTCCCTGGTCTCACAGGCTAAGTGATGTGTTAGGACCACTAAAGATCTTCAGATGACATTAAATGTGTGTTTCTCTTGGAAATCTCTGTTGTTGAGATCACCTCACTCACCTTGGTGTTTGCTAAATGTTGTTTAAATAGCTGTTGCATAGGCG
>CAUYRH010096890.1:0-30085 GCA_963574655.1 Perodicticus potto
GGGCGCCTGTAGTCCCAGCTACTTGGGAGGCAGAGGCAAGAGACTCACTTGAGCCCAGGAATTGGAGGTTGCTGTGAGCTGTGATGCCATGGCACTCTATCCAGGGTGACAGCTTGAGGCTCCGTCTCAAAAAAAAAAAAATTTCACATTTATTATATTTATTGTTTAAATAAACTTTCCAGGTGGTACCCGTAGCTCAGTGGGTAGGGCGCCGGCCACATACACCCAGGCAGGTGGGTTCGAACCCGGCCCAGGCCAGCAATGACAACTGCAACAAAAAAATAGCCAGGTATTGTGGCAAGTGCCTGTACTCCCAGCTACTTAGGAGGCTGAGGCAAGAGAATCACATAAGCCCAAGAGTTGGAAGTTGCTGTGAGCTGTGACACCACAGCACTCTACCGAGGGCAACATAGTGAGACTGTCTCAAAATAATAATAATAATAATAATAATAAAATAAGATTTAAAAAAATAAAAAAACTTTCCAGTAAGACGATAAAGTTGCATTTGGCTTATTGCACCATATATCACCTTGATATATATTGAATAATTTGTGTACAGTGCTGTCTTTCTGGGAGAATTCTAAGCTTTAAAGATATTTAAAATAAGTCATTCCTCTAAATTGAAAGCAAATGGGTTTTGACAGATTGAATTTGAACATGAGGCAGAAAAGAATACACTTCAGTACCTTATGATCTCTTTACCATGAATGTGGTGTTTCGAAGAGATTGGATGATTGGTTTTCTTTAGTAACTCTTTTTCTTTAAGAATGTGCTCCGAGTCATGTTGTGTATATGCTAAATTGCTCAGTGTTAAAGGTAGCCATAGTTGTTAAATTGGGATCAACTAGGCAATAAACCCCATGGGTGCTATACAATGTTTCGCTGTTTCCCAACATTAGCTGCAGAAGTGAAATGGCCTACAATCCAGCTCTGATTATGGAGTACAGGAAACAATGGCCCGCCTTACACCTTCCACTTTATTATTTGTCCAAAAGATTAGAAGATAATAGCCTGGATTCATTTGCATTTCTACTTTTCTCCTTTCCCTTTGAAGTGATAAACATCAGTAAGATGCATTCAAAATGAACAGATGAACAGAAATGTGGAAAATGTAGACTATATATTTTTCAGTACAAGCATGAGAACAGCAATCCCAATACTTGAAATGCCTAAAAGTAAATTAGCAAAGGAATGACCTCCTAAAAAATATACAACATGGCCAAGCACAGTGGCTCACGTCTGTAACCCCAGCACTTTGAGAGGCCAAGGTAGGAGGATCGCTTGAGGCCAAGAGTTTGAGAACAGCCTGAGCAACACAGCAAGACACTCTTTTCACAAAAAAAAAACACCTAGCTCGGTGTGGTACCATGCACCTGTAGTCCAGCCACTTGGATGCTAAGGCAGGAGAATCACTTGAACCCAGGAGTGAACTACGATCGTGCCACTCCACTCAGGCCTGAACAATGGAGTGCAACCTTGTCTCTAAAAAGTAAAAAAATAATAATAAAATAACGAATAGGACTTTGTTCCTTATGGTAAGAGCCTAAGAATGGATAGGATCTAACCAAAGCTTCTTCAGGAATATTTTAGTGGCAGGGTATTGTAAATATTTCCCTGCCATTGGCCTATAAGAATAAAGATTCATGATGAGCATTTCCAATTTGCCTTTAATAAACCATCTGAATCTATCATCCATGGATTTATCTAAGTTTAACCCCCACAGTCTCTTAGAGAAAATGACAAGAACCTTTTTTCTATGATGATTTACCAATTCACATTTTTAAAGGAAGTTCTGAAGTACATTAAAGTAAAAAGCACTTAACCTACTTCTAAGAAAAAAATGCATAACACTGGTAATGAAACAGTGTTCTTTAAATTAAAGATCCACAGATCTCTTCCTTTGCTATCTGCAACACATTCTAAAATGTTATACTATGGTTTCACTTCATAGAAATTGAAGAAGAAAAATGAAAGTTGGAATAAGAAAAAACAATGAAAGGCCTAAAGGTGGCATAAGAGGAGAAAGGAAATAAAATGAAGAAACTAGAGAAATCTAGAGAGATAAAGAGAAGAAAACGCAGGGAGAAAGAAATCAGAAGTCCTGGCGTAAACTAATTATTTCTACAGTCTGATATGTACTGAGCCGTGTAGCCTCAAGATGTTTAACCATTTTCCCTTGAAAATTGTACTGGGATGCTCAGTCTCTAAATGAAACCGTCACTGTCAGTGTATTTTTCTCATAGCTACATAGGATACCTGAGATCCCTGGCACTTTCCAAGGTTACTGGCAAAGGTCAGCTAAAATCAAACCAGACATAACCTAGTAAGAGAGGTTTCCTACTCCACCAAGAATTGTGTGTTCCAAATGCACCCTCCTGACCAAGCAAAGAAGTGCTTCCTTGCATTACCCTAAAATCTTAATCTTCCTGCTTTGCCCTAAATATCTAGAACACAGAGCCTTGGTGAGGACATTCCTGCTTGGGGTGTCTATATCTTGTGTGGTTTTACAGATATCTCACATACTTATCCTCAGCCTTTTGTCCTTCCAGAGTGAAGTCTCAGGTCACTTTCTTTATTTAGCAATGTACATATGACCTTTATAGCAGCTAGGAAGTAGCTGTGATGCTTGCCTTTATTCAACAGATTTCTAAATTGAGACACACAGATGTTAATTAACTTGCCCACGGTCACGTGGTACTCAATGTGGCCCAGATCAGAGCTCAGACTGTCTGACTCTAAAAGCCAGTCGCTGGGTTTTACTTCTTACATCCGTCTGAGTGCTTCCTCTTTGCTTCCACGTCTGACACTGTGGTGCTAGAATTGCCACCCCGCCCTGAGAGCACCATGGACGGTCTATGAGCTCTTCTTTATGACGCCTTCCTGGACTGAATGAAGTTAGCTCAGAATCTTCCTCTTAGGGAACTCCACATCCCAGGACACAGGCCGTCCTGACTTGGTTCTAATGTCAGTGCCTACCACGTAAATAGCATTCGTTCTTAGGAGAAGCCTATTTGCACTGAGAGCCATATTCTCTCTTCAGGTACAGATCTTAGTTAGTGTTTTCAGTTTCATGAATTCTGCCTAGCTTTTCAGCATGTACAACAGTTCACTTCAGAAATCACAAAACAAGTGCTTCAGAAAGAAAAATTGCAGATAACTAAGAGAGTAGATACCGTTACTCCAAAAAAACAATCACAGTCATATGGACCCCTCATGCCAAGGGCAGCTACCCACACAAATGTACCTGAGAACAGTGGGGGAGGAGGGGGAATGAATTTTTTAAATTAATTAGGTCCTGGAATTTAAGTGCATAGTAGGCTTCTAAGTAAGTATATTTCTATTATTTAAGGAATTTTAGGTTTTAAAATTTCCTGATGACCTCCTTGGAACATTCCATATCATTTTTAAAGACTCACTGACTCATATGTCTTCTAGCTGTTAAAAAGCTCAGAGGATTTGCTGACGTGGACTTTCTCCTCTTTTCCAGATCTTAGCCATCGTGTCCATCCTGTTCATCGTACTTTCTACCATTGCTTTATCTCTCAACACTCTGCCGGAGCTGCAGGGGAAAGATGAACTTGGACAATTCAACGACAACCCCCAGTTGGCACACGTGGAGGCCGTGTGTATTGCCTGGTTTACCATGGAGTACCTGCTACGGTTCCTATCCTCGCCACATAAATGGAAGTTCTTCAAGGGCCCGCTGAACATCATTGATTTGCTGGCCATCTTACCGTACTATGTCACCATTTTTCTCACGGAGTCCAACAAGAGCGTGCTGCAGTTCCAGAACGTGAGGCGTGTGGTCCAGATCTTCCGGATCATGCGTATCCTCAGAATCCTGAAACTTGCCCGACATTCGACAGGCCTGCAGTCACTGGGTTTCACCCTCCGACGGAGTTACAATGAATTGGGCTTGTTGATATTGTTTTTGGCCATGGGGATAATGATATTTTCTAGCTTGGTATTTTTTGCTGAGAAGGATGAAGAAGCCACCAAGTTCACCAGTATTCCAGCATCATTTTGGTGGGCCACCATCACCATGACGACCGTCGGCTATGGTGACATTTACCCTAAAACTCTACTAGGGAAAATTGTGGGAGGCCTGTGCTGTATCGCTGGGGTTCTAGTTATTGCCCTGCCTATCCCAATCATTGTGAACAATTTTTCTGAGTTTTACAAGGAGCAGAAACGCCAAGAGAAGGCAATTAAAAGGAGAGAGGCCCTGGAGAGGGCCAAAAGGAATGGAAGCATCGTTTCCATGAACTTGAAAGATGCCTTTGCTCGAAGTATGGAACTAATAGATGTGGCTGTTGAGAAGGCCGAAGAGTCTGCCAATACAAAGGACTCGGCCGACAACAATCACCTGTCTCCCAGCCGGTGGAAGTGGGCCAGGAAGGCTTTATCGGAAACGAGCTCCAACAAGTCTTACGAGAATAAGTACCAGGAGGTTAGCCAAAAAGACTCCCACGAGCAGCTGAACAACACGTCTTCCTCCAGCCCACAGCATCTGAGTGCCCAGAAACTGGAGATGCTATACAATGAAATCACCAAGACACAGCCTCACTCTCACCCAAACCCAGACTGCCAAGAAAAACCCGAGAGACCATCTGCGTATGAAGAAGAGATAGAAATGGAAGAAGTGGTCTGCCCACAGGAGCAGTTGGCCGTGACGCAGACCGAGGTCATCGTGGACATGAAGAGCACCTCCAGCATTGACAGTTTCACCAGCTGCGCCACCGACTTCACAGAGACTGAGAGATCCCCGCTGCCACCACCCTCTGCATCTCACTTGCAGATGAAGTTCCCAAGTGACTTCCCAGGGGCGGAAGAGCACCAAAGAGCCAGGGCCCCCCCCTTTCTAGCACTGTCCAGAGAGAAAGGGCCTGCTGCCAGGGAGGGCACGTTGGACTATGCCCCAGTCGACGTAACTGTGAACCTCGATGCCAGGGGCTCCCAGTGTGGGCTACGCGGTCCTTTACAGTCTGACAGTGCCGCCGACAGTCCTAAGAGCTCTCTAAAAGGCAGCAACCCGCTAAAGTCCAGATCCCTCAAAGTGAACTTTATGGAAAATAGGGGCAGTGCGCCACAGACCCCGCCCAGCACAGCCAGGCCACTGCCCGTAACGACGGCTGACTTTTCACTCACCACCCCACAGCACATCAGTACCATCCTCTTAGAAGAGAACCCCCCTCAGGGAGACAGACCCTTGCTGGGTGCTGAGGTGTCAGCACACTGTCAGGGACCTTCCAGAGGGCTGTCCCCTAGGTTTCCCAAGCAGAAACTGTTTCCTTTCTCTTCAAGAGAGAGGAGGAGCTTCACTGAAATCGATACTGGCGAAGATGAAGACTTCTTAGAGCTGCGGGGGGCAGGGCAGGACAAGCAGGTGGACTCCAGCCCAAACTGCTTTGCAGATAAGCCTGGTGATGGGAGAGACCCTTTAAGAGAAGAGGGCTGTGTGGGCTCTTCCTCCCCCCAGAACACAGGTCACAACTGTAGGCAAGACATTCACCATGCTGTGGGGGAGGTCCAAAAAGACAGTAGTCAAGAAGGGTGCAAGATGGAAAACCACTTGTTTGCCCCAGAAATCCATTCCAACCCGGGAGACACAGGTTACTGTCCCACGCGTGAAACCAGCATGTGACTAGTTACAAAAGCAATAAAAAAAAAGCAAAACTTGTTTCTTAAAAATGTGGTTAATAATACCTGTGAACTAAACAATGGGAAGCCCCCTCCCAAAAAAAAGTGCATAAAATGTTATTTTTGCATGGCATGAACAGTTTAGTTTCAGTACTGTTTAAATAAAGAGTCAAGACTGCATTTTTGTAACAAACAAACAAAAATGACTGAAGAACAGTGAACGAATAAAGAGAGCTCTATTAGGAACCAGTATTCCGCAATGTCTGACATTTTTGATCCTTTCATTTCAAATTATAGGCAGATCTTCAAGTTTTAGCTTTTATGTTACAATGAATTTTAGAATTTGCACATGAAAGGATGAAATGTCATTGCATGCATTCATAATTATGAGGAATAAGGGACTTTGAGCTTGCAAAATGCATAACTTTGTAAATAATGGGGCCTGGATGCAAGTGTCATGAACACATGGAAACAAGTTTCTGAGACACAGGTATTTCCTTCACAGCTACTGCCTGGAGGAGGTGTACAGACTTCCTGTTGCAAAATTGCAACCTCTTCTTAAACCGTCTTGCATATCTTGCTTTGAGTTATAAAGCTCTTCTAAGTACATTTGTCTAAAGGAATACAGTATTTTTATTTACTTGTGGTATAATTCATAGGGTGCATATTTTCTTTTTTGCTTCTGCTTAGTTGTGGCAACTGTGGTTTCCTTTATAAATCATAGAAATAGGTAAGATTTAATGACCAGATCTCAAAACATTGGAATTTTAAGATGGACATTTGCCAACAAACTAAAATATATATCATGCCATAGCCTATGAAAGAAATGCATTCTTTTTAAAAATATTAAATTATTTAAGAGATTATATCATGCAATTAAACTTTTTCTTAAATGGCACTCCACACATGGAAATTAGTTCTTTTTTTAAAGATTGTATTTTCAACGCCTAAGATGACTGTATTTTCCACTTGTATCCAACAGCCTTTCTAACTAAAGATCTAAAAATAGAACGCAGATATGCCAAAATGGGAATTCCAGAAAGTGACTTTTAACAAACTTAAAACTAGAGCCACTGAAGTGAGGCCAGCACCCCCAACATAGATTGAGTTGATTTGGAAATGAGTTAGCATGAAAAGAGCCCTTGCCTGGGTCAGGGAGGACACTGCCATTTGTGGAGGGAAGTTGTTCCTTTTGGAGTAGACAAATTACTGGACTCTAGAGTCACAGGTGGTAGTAGCTTCTGCAGTTACTGCAGCAACTACAAACATCCCGTTACATTTCCAACCCCTCCCGACCACCACCAAGGGGCGCTCAGACCTAGCCTTGTTCAAAGCCACTTTCGGCATTTACTACTGAGAACAGGGAAGTCCAGAGGAATTAAGGCACTTGCTGGAGGTTGTGCTGTTGGTGAAGTCTGTGCTGGAACTCAGGTCTTTTGAATCCACTTTGCTTCAAGAGAATCAAGGCCCTGGATCCAGATTTGCAGCTATCAGTCCTGGAGACCCTCTACAAGCTCTCTTGATCTCAGTTTTGCCACAATAAAAACCAAAATTATTTTGAAGCTCCCTTAAGACTTCAAATTAATACGATTCCTTAATCTCCCAGGAATGTCCGGGTTTTGCCCCAGCATAATGCACTGTGTACATGTGTGTGTGCGTGTGTGTATATATATAATTCAGGGAAATAGTCAAGAAAATGCTGGGCCAAATTTAAAGCACAACTTATTGTTTAAAGGAAAAGAAAAACATTCTAAATTGTATTCTATTTTTAAAAGAAAGACGAGAAAAACACTAGAAAAAGTAGCCCAAATATTTAGAATCTGTCTTAAAGCTTTAAAGATTAACATTTATTAAAAGATTCTGGTCATTATATCTCAGATAAGAAAACAAGTTTTGGTCTTAGTTGAAATCCAAGCAGCCCTACTGCTAAAAATAATTTTAAATATTTCTTTTTTCACCGTGCTTAGCATTTCTTAATGGTTTTCATGTTTGTTTCAAAACTTAACCTTTAAGAGTTTATGGTCATAAATCATTGCTATTTATATTGCTCATACTTATTTTGGTGTCTGAAACTAAATGTTGATCAGTTTTTGTAAACTTAGAGTGTTTGGATTTTCTATACATAGTTTTTCAAAGTCAAACAGGTATAACTGCTATTAGATGAATCGCAAATAAGTTTTGAAAATATTTTCTTTATATAGTCTCATGAAAAAGTTATTTTCTAATGTCTCTTATTGATGAATCTCAAGTTTTTATTCATCTGTCTGCATAAGTGGACTTGTCTTGTTACCTGAGAGTTGACTAAAACCCACCTTTCACATGCCTGAAAGGCCTTCTACTGAGATCACTGCTCCAGAACGCTTAATATCAGGAACCTTGCCTGGTCAAGGAATCCTAGATTCCTCCCTGGTAGCATCCTCCCTAAAAATTTTTTTCCTTCATGCTAAGGTTTTTTTTCGGTTTTTTGATTTTTGTTTTTAAGCTTTAAAGAATTTTCTAGAACATCCCTTGGATAATTTGTCTTTTGATCTTTTTTTGAGTTCCTCTGAGCCTTACCAGTCTTCAGCTAAGAAAAAAAAGAAAATGGTCCTCTAAAAAGTCTTTGACTTTGGTGTCCACAGGGAGGCAGTTCTGGGAATGGAGGATCTCAGAACGCACTTATGTGGCACCTCCTAAGCCTTTTCAATGAACTGTTTTAATGCAGAGACGAAACGACTACCTGGAGTGGTCTGGAAATAGACCAAGCATGAAGTTCTTTTGAAGTCTTATGTTTTACATTAAAAACTCATGTAAATGCTGCATTTTCCTCCATAATATGTTTAAATATTTTTTTAAATAACGTTTTTTATTATTTACCAGCTAGTAAAGTTGCTCTTACACTTTTGAATACGTCTTTCGTACCCCTTGGAAAATAATCCCCAGTTTGAGCTGCACGGCACGAAGAACAGGAAGCTACATGGGTTTCCTGAAGGCCACTGGAGGTTTCAGCTGCTGTGAAGAGTGCCCTCAGGGTTACTAGGCCACTGCCTAGCTCAGTGCCCAAAGACGAATGTCAGCGATTATAGGCTACTTGAATGGCCGCAAAATAACACAGTTCTGGATATGGCTAATTTGATTCTTGAATTTGAATCTCTTAGCAGCCACTGCAAACTGCCACGGTATTGTTTGAGCTCAAAGATGGAGACCAATCATAAGAGGATAGAAATGGGAGCACTGATATATGTCTTGAGTTGGACCACACATACAAGGGTGATACACCACGTGGGGCCCTGGAGCTAACTTAAATAGTCTCTAATCATTTTTACCAGAAATTTCTCCACTCTGGCATAACCAACTGCTCTGAAGCAAGCACTTGATCAAGCATTACCCTGATAGGACTAGATAAGGTAACAAGGAGACTATGTGCCAAGTGTCTGCTTCCATTAATTTCTTGCTCTCATGTAGACACTGGCCCAGGAAAGTCAACAATTCAACTGCTTTCTCTTGAAATTCGAATAGTGAGGAAAAGCCTTATGTATGTAGAGTATCTTACAGTTTCTGATCTCTCGACAGCCTTCTGAATGACTGGTAAGGAACCAGAGAGGTTATATATTTTGCTCAGGTTCACATAGGTTACTGATGAATAATAGAACCGGCCCTCATCCACATCATCTGGCTTCAAGTCTGACATTCCAGTATACCACAGAAAAGCTTGTTTAGTTGTGGGGAGTTCCTATTAATATTCAAAATATATAAATAAAGCTGGAGGTGTATTTATAGTCATGCAGTTTGTTTAAAACAGCAGTAGATCATGCCAAATTATAATGACTTGAAATACTGGGCACTGATCATTTTTAGCATATGTGTTTGTCCCATTTGGAATTACAATCATAAAGTACATGTCCCTTGTTTAACAAAAAGAATGCATTGTTTATGATGTAACTTGATGTACACATGAGTCCAAAGACAGTAGGAAATTACTTGATCTTTTGAAACAAAAGCAAAACAGAACTTTAGAAACAACTTCTAATCTATGTTCAAAAATCTTGTGTAATTGAATCTGATCACCCTTTCACTTCTCATTCAATTGGCAAATAGTTGAGAATCCCATTTAAAACCAAGCCAAGGATGATTTGGGTTACTAAAAAATGTCTCTTCTGAGAATTAAAAAAACACTTAATTATCCAGGGAAGCATTTGACAGGAACAAATGAAATTATTTTTCCAAAGAATTGTTTTCCTAGAAAAAAAAAAGGATGGATGGTATAAAGTCTCATAAGTCTAATGTATAATTATGTTTGAATCACAGTTTAGATTTCACGCTTGAAATAACAAACTGTTAATCTGATTGAGTGAGGTTATGGGTTGTCTTTTCTTACTATCCAATAAAGTGAAAAATAATTTTAATTAGATATATTGCTTGTCAAAATAGCTAATAATAGTCTAAAGCAAATTACTAGAGCAAAATCTAATGCCAATGAAAAAGTCTACAAAAAATGTTATATTTTAGTTGTATCTGTGATGGTTTTATGGCTAACAGCAAATCATTGTATTGCTTTCCTTACTTCTTATTGAGTATAGGCAACATTTTTAGGGATGTTTCACTATTCTCTGCTTAGTCCTCTGAATTTCTAAATGAAAGTTATTTAAAAGTCAATATTCAAAAATAACTTAGCTTGATTCAATAGTTTTAATCCTCAAGTCCATATGTATTTTGCCACTGTCCCATCCTCTCCCAAACAAAACTAATAAAAAAAAAGAGAAAGAAAAGTAAAACTACAAAAGCTACATAAAAATGGAAAGGAAAGGTTCATACCTACTAAGAAAGAGGAAAGGTCCTAATTCCAAAATCTTGGTGAACATCTTGTACAATTCAATTTAGTATTTATTGTGACAATGCTATCCTTTAGTGATTTCAATAACCATTTCTTCCACTTGCCTTTTAAAAACAGCCTGACTTTTAATTCCATAAATCTTTATTTACCATAATCTCTTCCTCGTTGAATCTTAAAGCATCTTAACTTATACATATAAATAAAGGGAGATGGGGGATTCTCTTTAATAATAAGACAACTCCAGACCAGCAAAAGATACACACACCAAAAAAAGGAAGAGTAAGAAAAATGTAAGTAAAATAATTGTGTTTTTAAGCAGAGAACTTTGTATTAGGTGTATGTATATGCTGGTATAAAGATTTAGACTAAATACTTATTATTTAGATTAAATTTAAGGTTGAGGTCAGAATTTCAACTTTACTTTCTCTCCCAATGAAATTATTTTTTATCATCTAACAGATAGTTCCAGATTGCTATTGATAAAATAAATGTTCATTCTGCAAACACTTTTGAGTGTCTATTATGTACCAGAAATTAACTTACATACAGTTCATTCCCTCAAGTTCACAGTCTAGCAGAGGTTTCATATTTAAGAGATGATATCCCCAATGGAAATCCATTTCCAGAGGGTGAGCTAGACCTAGTATGTCAGTATATTTGAGTTTGTTGGCTGAAAAGATCTATAATCCCCTTTTATTTTCTCTCAGACTCAAGTTATTTATTTTCACTCTTTAATCTAGAATCAGTATTTCCACCACATAGAGTTTCTATTATAAATATCCATGCTTAAATTACAGTAGCTGTCTGAAATCTAGTGACAGTGTATTTGAATGAAGACATTTCTCATTTCAGCAAAAGAAAATAGGATTCTAGCCAAAAAATGATGGTGAAAACCATCAGTTTTCTACTCCCATAACTGTTCTGTTTGATGTTTTTAAATCCTGGCCTGTATGCTGAGATAGAAGCCATCACACCCTGGCAATCTGATGAAAGCTGAATGCCAATCTAAGCAATAGAGTTATTTTCCATCCACTGTGGGCAATGCTGGTCAATGATACGGCTGAATAGCTTTTCTTTGAGTTATTTGTGCCCTTTTAAGCCAAAACATATTTAGAGTGGTATACTAAGTAATCAAAATGGACTTTCAAAATCAAGGCTCAGAGAAACAGACAGAACAGAGACAAAGAGCAGAGGCAAAGGTACAGGGTCAGAAAGGATGCGCGAGCCCCACCGTCCGGTTTGTTAATCTCTATGCCAAGTTGCCCTCTAGTGGGCAGTGAGAGAAAGTGGAATTTTATTTCCCAAGAAAGGGTGTGCAGTAACCAGGATTTGAAAGAAAGTTCTCCTTTTTCAACCTTCAGTGATTCCTACATCCAGCCACAACCACAACTACATCCCAGGCATTTTTTTTAAGTGATCCCTAATCAGATTTTCTTTCTTATTCCAAAATATTTTATGAAACTGTTCTTACCCTCTGCACAGCTTTCAGAATATTGCTACCTGCTCTCTCTAAATCAAAACAAAATCACAGGTGAGTGAAGTGTTTAGCAGTGTCCTAGACTACACCCGGGATACTTAGTAAATGCTGCTTTGATATTTATACCATAGAGAGAAGCAAGACAAGAGCTCAAAATAGTATTTTTGTTAAGAATCCTGGGCCTGTGAAGACAAAGCTGTTGCTTGACTCACTTGAAAACCCAGTTTCCTTTCCACTTGAAGGTTATAAGCAGAGCCTGGACTACCTATAAACTGACTCTGGAGGAAAAAAAACAACCTAAGGGATGTCTAAATTCCCCATAGGCATCTGTGGGTGCTGGCCAGAAATACTATTACAGCCAGATTTCTGGCCCATCTGCAAAGCAAGATGCTTCTAACATTCTTATTGGTAGTGTACAGGTTAGGCTATGTTTTTAACCTACAATTATAATCACATCATAACATTTAATTGAAATAAGGAAGACTTTGCAAGGAAAACAAATAGAAATATATGCTAATATTAATTACCCAAATTATTCATCCAAGAAAATGCTATCACCAGACTTAATAATTAACAACGGTATACATGCTATGAAAATCTCACTAATGAGTTGGCAAAAATCTTCCTATTTAGTTCAAAAGCAAAGGAAAGAAAGAAAAAAAAGAAAAACCTGCAACTTACAAACCACTAGGTTTGCCATATAATAGCCAAATTTCAAACTAATGCAGTTTTAAAGAGGCATGCCATTTCACCATAAAAAATTCAAAAGCGAATATATAAAAAACTTTCATTATGCAAATAAAGGTACATTAGCATATTGAAGCATTTTTAATAACCTTTAATTTAACAACACAATGGCTATCTCTGCGAGAACCTTGCTTTCAATTCTTGCTGTGTTTTTGCTTGCTTGTTTTGTTTTGTTTCCTGAAGTGAGGGTATAGGTGGTGCCTGTGGCTCAAGGAGTAGGGCACCAGTCCCATATACTGGAGGTGGTGAGTTCAAACCTGGCCCCGGCCAAAAAACTGCAACAACAACAACAAAAAAAAAGGAGAAGAAGTGAGGATACATGGGAGAACATGTTTAAATAGAAAAATTATTGGGTGATTTATTAACATTACTTAGTGCATCCTGGAATACAGTGGAAACCTTCTGTGGACAGACAGCAGCTCTCTCCTTCGCAACTTCTCATTAAGTTTCTCCTCTTTTGGAAACAAGTTCTTGTGATCAAGAACCTCCCCTATCTGCAATAGTCCCTAGCAATCCTCCTCTAGGATTAGAATATAGATGTATTCTATCTAATCAGAATATATCAGGTACTATTTCAAAGGCAGGACCAAATGGGCCATTAGCAATAGTAGCTTTAACTACTATTAGATAATAGTAGATTTAAAAACAAGACAATGACACAGCATTTTCCTCCATGATTAACAACAACTAAAACAGTATTTTTAAGCCTCTATTAAGTTTTTGAACTTCAAAAGTAAACAGCTGAGTTGATGAGAAATATGGTGCCTAATTCACTAACTTATTATGAGCACCACCCTCAATGCAAACTTTCCATTAAATGTGCTCGTGTAACTGTCTACTTTTAGGGCAATATACAAAAAGGCAAATACTAATATTACCCTTTTCATCATTTCCAATGGTAACAAACATTTCAATCAGGGAAATCTGATATTACTCTGGTAGTTTTTAAATGGGTCTGGGTCAAAACTATAAAAGAAATTTAAACAAAACCGTAGCAAAAGATATTAGGGGTAAAAAGAAAGCCATATTGAAAAATCATACTTTGGTATACATCCAGTTATAAATAATTTATATTTGGATTAGGATTTTAAAAATTCTTTCATGTAAAAATACCTTCAGATGATATTTGAAATGAATAATTTTCATCTTATTATAAATATGAGGGTTTTTTTAAAAAGACATAACTTAAATGAGATGGTATATAGTAAAGCATTTAGCACAATGTCTGACAAACAGGAGGCATTTTCTTTTTAAAAAGTATTACAAAAGAAATCATTCAGTTCACATCGGTGTGCTAGTTACTTAGTCTTCTGAAATTCTTCTATGGCTTCTTGAACAAAGTTTTAAATGTGTGTGTGAGTTTAACTCACAGTTATATAAAACAAAATATTTTATTTGCCAAATTACACACACATACGTATTATTTATACACACACATACATATATAGAGAGATTGACATTATTTGAACAAATAAAACATGCTATGAAAACTAGATAGTGCATTTTTCTTTAACCTAATAGCCTTAATTTTTTTTAATGTTTGGTAGATAAATGCCAGTTTCTTCTGTAGGAAAATCAGCTTCCTACAATTACTAAGACTTAAACTATACCACCTATTTGAAGAGTCTTTTACAGCCTCCTTATTACTACAAATTTACACACTTAGTCATTATTTAAACATTCAACACACTGGTTCATATTTCTGCTTTAAATATTTGTAAGCCTAAGGATACATTCCATAACGAAATTCATAACCAATTTGGTTTTAGTTTTACCATTATTGGCTATTTGCCAGAATAAAATATAAAATGAGAATAAAAGTTCTTGGTGTTAAATTTTTTTCTTCGTTGAATTTTATTTTGCAAATCTAAAGTCTAGGTTGTCACCAAGATAGATTTCATGAGGGACTTTTCTTTTTTACATTTTTAAATGTTAATCGTATTGATTGAGAACCATAACATAAAGGAACACTTATTATAATTTTTTTGAAAGGCTAGGTCATAAAAATTTAGATCATGTCCTATTTCCTATGAGAGTAGAGTGATGACCAAGTACTGTATATAATGCAGTATACTGTACAGTTCTTACATTATCTAAAAGCAGCTAGTTCAACCAGAGCAGTATGGGCACTGTGGAACCGGAGGTACCGCTAACTCTACTATTAAAGACAGGCTGACTTGGAAATTCTTCCATTGAATCTGCAAAGGAATTTCCAAGATACACTCAACTTTCACCTTCAGCTATCTGATAGGCATCATCAGTAAATGGAAAGTAATACTTTAATTTTAATTCGGCTTTTTGTTTGGTTAGGATTTTTTGCTTAATAATTTCATGAAAACTTTAGTATGACACATTACTTAGTTTGGCCTTGAAATCAACTTATTATGACGCTTAACAAAATAATCTATGTTCTAAATCCTAATTGCATGACAATTTAGATCTTATTACTATTTAGCTATAATCTAACAAATACTGTATTCCTCTCTTTTCTAAAAACAAATTAAGTTCCTAGTTTATTAAATAGTATCCAGATGAAGCATTATGCTGCCCAACCAGCTCACTAACTGTATTACCTGTCTTTATGTAGCGTATGGGGAAAACCTCAACGTCAACTCCGCCACATCCGCGGCATTTAAAAACTGCTGTTGTGACTATCTCATCTCGCTATGCCAACACCTCATGTTACGGTGTCATGTACATAGGCCGTGGTACAAAAGTGACTGTCAACTGCTTACTCAACATCTAGTCCTTAAATGTTCGAGACAGCGTAATAATGCTTTAGTGAAAACGGCATTCGAAGTAGCAGCATTTTTTAACTTTTTTCAGGCTTGTAATAAAAATCTCTGCGTCATAGCTACACAGTCAGACTACATTAACTAAGTTTTTAAGTGTGGCCTACTAAAGAGAAACACCTACTAATTTTCCCACATAATGGCTTAACTTTTTTTCCATTGCCAAGGTAGACCTGCCTTAATATATAGTCTTTCAAAGGCCAGCATTTGGGGGGAGAGAGAGAGGAGGAAGAGAAGGAGAGAAGACAGAGGCAAGAAGGAAGGAAGGAAATGAAAAGGAGAAGGAAGAAAGAACAAAGAAAACAGCCAATAAAGGTAACTCTCTAATGAGTTAAATGAGGGGAGCTACAGTTTATAGTGTATACTTTTTGAGAGCTGATTGGCTTTGAGGAAGCTGTGTGTATTTTTGTGTGTGCGCACACGTACACACGCGTGTGTTTAGAACAAGGAAGGAGTGTCTAGATTATCTACTGCTTTTTTGTTTAACTAGAGTCATATTTTTAAAAATTTCCCTAACTCCCCAAACTCATTAATTCAACATTGAATACTGAAATTATTAGCTTGCTGTTAAACTCAGGACAACTCCGTGAAGACTCACAAAGTAATTTTAGGAAAACTTACGTGAAATTGGTCACTACGCTCACAAATTAAGGTACACACAAAAAAAAACCTCGTTGGGAATAATCATGGATGATTCCCTATAAAATAGATGAATATACAAACTATTCTTTTTCTCCTCACATTGTAGACATTTTAATTCTTTCTATTAAGTCCCTAAGAGCTCCCAGATTTAAAAACTTCCAAAACGATTTTTAAAACCTAAAGAATAGAGTATCAGAAATTAAGCATTAAATTAATAGTTGCTCTATATATGTATGCATTAAGAAAAACAATTTCATATTTCTAAGTTACACAGGGTATTACATTTATAGGTACAGTTGCATGGAGCATCAATCACTTTTATTAACTTCAGTGTTTTAGAGGGTTTTCATACTAGTCTATGAATGCTCTGAATGCTGCAGGAAAAAGAAGCACAATCAGTATTTTGATTTTTAAGATTTCTCAATTGAGTTATCCTGGCCCGTCCACACACATAATAGCATTAGCACTTCATCTTATGCTTTGTTGAAATACTTTTAATCCAAACTCTCAGTAGAAGTTAAAGCGTATGCCTAAGTGCTTAAGTCTTGTCTAATCTCATTCATCTGCCTCAACATGCTTTATTTCATTATATTTGCATACAAAGTGTTTTGATTTCACTTTTGTAAAGAGGATACAATTTAGCATACTCGTGTTTGTTCAGCTGTTCATCCTGCACCATTAATACAAAGCCTCTCTCTCCCATTTAATGGTGTATGTATCAATGTCCCCATATCTGCTGCATTTCAACTCCATAAAAAGAAAATGTGATTTCGTATTAATAGTTTTGCTGATCAACTCAATATTTGTGCACCAATCAGCATACTTATATGCATGTAGTAGTCTGTACAATTGTTCAACATCAAAATACTTGTTTACTTTATGTCAAATGTCTATAAAATTGCTGGCATTGTTCTCCATTTCAGTCTGGTAGAATAAGTGAGATAGAAAATAAATGTGTAAAAGAATCATCTGTGTCATTTCAGTTCTCTGCATGAACCACTTTAACATTAAGCATGGTACACGTGACTGCCACCCAACAACCATGGTTTCTTGACACCTCATTACGGACTCTTTAAGCAGGTAGCTTTTGAAAGAAGTGTAGACTGAGACTGCCAAATCTGGGAGGGGAAGAAATAAAAGTTGAACCCATTACCATTTAAAGAAAAGAACTGTACTCTCCTTTTCAAATGAATCCTTTTATACAGCCAACAGATGTATGTCATTTAGTTTATATTTTTTAAAAATTCTAACACAAGCCACCTTGCCAAGACTCTGGGGGCAAAATAATCAAAGCGCTTTGAGATGGTTTTGAGATAGTCCCCCTCTGCCACTTGCTGAGTAAATCAAGTCTTGACTCTTTCTTTTTTTTTTTTTTTTTTTTTTTTGAGACAGAGCCTCAAGCTGTCACCCTGGATAGAGTGCCGTGGCATCACAGCTCATAGCAACCTCCAAGTCCTGGGCTCAAGCGAGTCTCTTGCCTCCACCTCCCAAGTAGCTGGGACTACAGGCGCCCGCTACAACCCCCAGCCACTTTTTTTGGTTGCAGCCATCATTGTTGTTTGGCAGGTCCAGGCTGGATTTGAACCTGCCAGTTCAGGTATACGTAGCTGGTGCCTTAGCCCGTTGAGCCACAGGCGCCAAGCCAAGTCTTGACTCTTGATCTCACATCTGGCTTCATGGGTGTGTGTGTTGTACGGAAGTGCAGACACTCAAAAGGTTCCACATTTATTTAATGTCCTGCTGTCACCATCTTGAAATTCTTAATAGTTTTTGAATGAGGGGACCTGTATTTCATTTTGCATTAGGCCCCACAAATTATATATATAATATATATATAATATATTATATAAACAACAATGATGGCTGCAACCAAAAAAAGTGGCTGGGGGTTGTAGCGGGCGCCTGTAGTCCCAGCTACTTGGGAGGCGGAGGCAAGAGACTCGCTTGAGCCCAGGACTTGGAGGTTGCTATGAGCTGTGATGCCACGGCACTCTATCCAGGGTGACAGCTTGAGGCTCTGTCTCAAAAAAAAAAAAAAAAAAAAAAGAAAGAGTCAAGACTTGATTTACTCAGCAAGTGGCAGAGGGGGACTATCTCAAAACCATCATATTATATATAATATATTATATATATAGCCAGTTCTGCCCTGACCGCTGAGGCAAATGGTAAGATTACCCATTGATTCAGTCTCTCCAAGGCAAGGAGTTAACAGACAGTGAAAAAACAGGCTTACTTATTTTTTTAAAAAAGCTTATAATCCCAGCATTTCCCATGTGTCAGGTCCTATAAATACATTTGTTCATTTAATCTTCATAATACTAGCATTATTATCATCCCCATTTTACAGATAAGGAAGTTAAGGCACTGAGAAGTTAGGTGGCTTGGCCAAGGTTACACAGCTAATAAACCCAAGATCTAAACCCAGACATCCTCACCACAGAGTCTGGGCACCTGACCACTGAGGCCACGCTGGTTCTTGTTTTGCTACACTGCCTTTCCATCAAAGAAAACTTCCTCATTTTGTTTGTGCTGGGGCTAAGCATTACAGTCTCTAACTTAAAGACCTTTGCTTAATAGTCTAAAAGTTTCAAGGATGACACCTTTGGGAGCTCTCCGCAGCAACATCTCCTCACTGTCTTGGTCAAAGACACTTGCCTGAGTTAAAATTAATGGAGTGCGGATGTGCATAATAATGTTAAGTAAAATATTTCCAGTGCATTTTTGCCCCAACACAGGCATGAGCACAGAGCGCCTGGTCTGTCCAAGACAAATCCTGCACTAATGACAGAGGGGAGAGAAGTCAAGCAGAGAAAGGGTCCAGCCAAAGGCTAGACGATACCTTCCTCCACTCCCTCTGTCTTCCACCATGTGCTCCCTGAAACTAGGGGGGACCAGAATGCACGAACAACTGGGTTCATGCTGGGTGTCGTTTCACTTCAAAGAGGAACAAACACATGGAGGATGCATTTGGTGGGCATAAGAGGCTGGGGCTGGTGCTGTGCAGTGATTTGGTCCCGGACTCCAAGAATCCAACAAGAAGCAGTGTGCTCATGCTCATTCATTCTGCAGGAGCCCTTCTGCTCTGGGCCAGTTCTCAAAGTCCGAAGCTATAGATAAGGAAAGAGAAATCCTCAAATAAAAAGAGGGATCCTTTACCCACACCCCTCAGGCTTGACTGCACCACCCAGGTGCAGGTGTTGCAGTGAAAAATTGATAAGATTCTCCAGTTGTCCCAAACAACTGGGTCAGCAGCCCCCAGAAGAAGGCCAATCTGTCCACATAGGTTATATAAATCCTCTCCATTCTATCTACCATGCTCGTTTCCTGAATCCGTTTCTTAAAATTCCAGAGAAACACACTAAGAAAATAATTGGGAGATGTTGGGGGAGGAGTCTTCCACTAAGTTTCATCTAACTTAAGAGAAATGGAATAAAAATTGATTGATTTTCTCCCCTGCTGACCTGGTTGAGTGCAAAATTCCCACCTCAAGGTATGGTCTCGTCTCTCTGCTTCAGACTTTCCTTTTCACCCTCTTCCTTCAGCCCTAGAAAAACAAATCCTACAGTGCACGATTTGGGCCACATAAAAAATGGAGGGAAGAGGGGGGGATAAGAGCATGGTATCTACTCTAAGAGAACCAAAAAAAGATTTTTTTTTCTTCCCTTTTCCACCTTCTTCCTTATTCAACCTCATGTAAACAGATGGGTTGAAGAGTGTGACTCAGCCGGCTGCAGAACAGCAGATAGAGAGTGCTGGAGCCAAAACTGAGCAGATTCGGCCCCAGGGTTTCAGTTTTCAACCCTAGAACTCCTCTAGAAGGTCTTCTAAAAGCTACAGTTTATCAAGTCCCCTAGCCAGCACTTTAGCACAGGACTGGCAACATGGTCCGTGACCCTGATCAGGGCTAAATGTTGCACGGATACCTCTGATTGGCTGAAACATGATAGCTCACCTGACTTTGAACTTCATCATTCCACACATAAGTACATCAGGAAGCATGAGTACAGAGCATGAACTATCAGAACTCATCACAGTGTTCAAGGTTGTTTAAGACACAGGCTTCACTTCTGGCCTCTATTACTCACAAATAACCCAGATGAACTTAAAGGTCCTTCAGAAGAGAGTCAGAAGGACCTCCCTGGGCAAATCAAGGAAAATGGGAAATCTTTTTTTTTTTTTTTTTTTTCCAGTTTTTGGCCAGGGCTGGGTTTGAAACCACCACCTCTGGTATATGGGGCCGGCGCCCTACTCCTTTGAGCCACAGGCACTGCCTAGGGATGGATTTTTTTTTAATTATACCACCATCGTGAAATAATAATCATACATCTGATCATTTATAAATATTTTGTTGAGTGATTAGCATTTAATTACTCAGTACTAATAAGTACTAATAATAAAGTACTAGGGACCCAAGAATAATAAAATGGAGTCACTGCCTTCAAAAAGCTTAGAATTGTCATTATAGGAGTGACAAACAGTTGACACAATGTGGCCATTGTGCCCCCCATCCATGTTGACCTCTAACTTCTAATCTTGTGTTCTTTGCCACCAGCCCAGGGTGCAGCCTCAGGATACAACACCCAAGTCAAGCCCCAACCAGGCAGTCAGATCTGCTAATCCCCAAATTACTCAATGTTTCTTTATCGACAAAAAAACCTAATGTCTCCCTCCGTGAAAGTGATCATGAGAATTATTAGCAAGGCACTCCATGTATTTTGAAAGCCCATTATACGCCAGACGCTGTCTGAGAGCTTTCTAAGCACTGCTGTCTCCTTCAATCCCTTTCCTCTAAAGCGATTGGTTAACAGAAATTGTTTGTGGTCCTCACTGAAGTCTCATTTAAAGGAAATGGGAATAAACTCCAATATAAGGAAATTAGATGTCCTCAGACAAATTTTCCACAAATGATGGATGTTTCACATTAGCGATAAGGAGAGAGCTGGTGAGTCTTCCCAGGATGTCTTGAGAATTAGGACTCTCACCCAGCTGGAATGAGAAGTGCAAACCTGTCTGAATGAAGAAGGACAAAGCAGATGACCTTTCTGTGTTCTTCCCATTTCCGAGATTCTATAATTTGTGGTGTTCCACGATCGAATTTATTCTTCTGCTCAAGTCTGTGGTAAATTGTATTCATTAAATTGTCTCCACACTCTCCTTAGCATCGATGACAAAGTAGTGACGGGGAGGCAAGAAATTTTAAAAAAACATTATTTTGAAACTTCTTTTAATCACAAATCTACATTTTGTGCTGAAGCACAAATCTTGTTTAGAGAATTACTATCAAAAGTATCTCAAAGCATGTGTTCGACACATTGCAAGGGTTAAGTCCTAGAAACTTAAGCAAAGGAATCTCTGTAACGTGTGTGAATAAGTTAATGAGTGCTAAAATGTCTTATATGAACATTTATTACTTACAGATACAAACTGATTCTAAAAGCACAGTGATTTAAAGAAGAAATGAAAACAATGAGTAATAGTAGACAATGTTTTTCTATTTAAAGAATTCAATATTTTTTGTAATCAGAATTCATGCTTTTTTTTGCATCTGGTTTTAATAAGAAATTGCCTTAAATGCTTACTACATACAAAGTAATCTCACAAAGAAGCTAGAGCTTTTTTTTTTTTTATTTTTTAGCTAGAGCTTTAAATAAGAAAATCTCATTCTATGTCTCAGCTTTAAATAATGGCATTCCAACATTTACATTCCATGATATAGGCTATCGGGCTTTATCTATTCTTAAACTCAGTGTCAACAGGATGAAGCCAGCCTATTGTGCTCTTGTCCCCAATTCCACCATCACCCAAAGTAAAGTTGACAGACATCTTCTCAAACAAATTGGAATTCCAATTTGCAGTGCCTAACAGGGAAGGAACAAGCACATGCCAATTGCAAAGGAGGGGGAAGGGCACAAGAAAAAGGAGAAGCTGGAAGAGCAACTTACAAGTTCCCAAGGTCATTAGTAAATCAGGAAATATAGCAGGGTAAAAGACATGAAAACGTCTGTCTTCACTGATAGAATTTTAAGTTTGATTTCTTTTTTTTTTTCCCCCTTTGCACAGAATTTCAGGAAAGCCACAGTGAAAGACAAAGTCTAGCATATCATGAGTCTTGAACACGGCATCTCTTTAGAGACTTTACTCAGGGGCTTGGCGCCGGTAGAACAGTGGTTATGGTGCCAGCCGTATACGTCAAGGTGACAGGTTCGAACCCAGCCCAGGCCAGCTAAATGCTAAACAACAATGACAACCGCTACAAAAGAAAAAAAAGTCTTAGAGACTTTACTCAGATGCCAGCTGCATGCCAGTAACATCAAACGGATGGTTCCCCTTGGAGAGGACAAGTCTTTCTGTGGTCCCAAGGAAGGTGGGCACATCACTGGATGTGGTGCCAAGGGAGGGACACAAGACCTGGCACCCAGAAAGAGCATCACCTATGGCAACTCAAGTGCATTTCACCAAAGAAGCTGGGCCACAGTGGACAGCGTGAGCCTCAGTCACTACTCGGCTCCTGGCCTTCCTAACCACATTGTCCTGTAGCAAATCCCCTGATCTACTTCTCCCAGAGCTCGCCATGGTCTGGAATATGCTGATTTCTTTATCATGCATTTCCCACCCCCACCATCTCACCCCAACGACAATAAGCACTTCATGCAGGCAGAGACCAGTCTGCCTGTCCATCTCCACAAGCCCAGCACGTGGACAGTGCTCAGGAAATGCTATAACATGTTACAACATGACAAAGTGAGCCAATGAGGATGTAACAAAGAGGAGGAGACACTGATAGTCAGAAAGGTGAGAGCAGGAACAGAGCTGAGGAAGTTGAGGCCAATGGCTCAGAAGCTAAGACTGTGAAAATGAGAGGCCAGCGGGACAGGGAGCCTTACCCGGTACCTGAGGGGGTGAAGTCTCGAGCGAGTCACACCACGCTGAGCTCCCTACACTCTGCAAGGTCTTGTGGGAAAAAGAAGGGAGAAACAGAAGCAACCCTTGCCCTCAAGAAGCTCCCAGGCTTGTAGGGAGACATCCTGGAAATATCATCTATAGAAAGAGACAAAATAAAACAAATGTGGGGACGGACGCGTAAGCCGATGCAGCGGCACCGCAAGGGATCTAGAAATCAGTGCAGAGATCTCAGGGGGGTTCAGGCAGGAAGCAACATACCTGTTGAAGGGTTTCTGAGGATCCAAGAAAGGAAAAGAAGCACCCAATTTGAAGGGCAACATGACTTAAAATCTGAAGGCACCCAGTGCGTTCCAAACACAGCAGATACTTCACAGAATATCTAAAAGTACTGCTACAGTCAGGGTTCTCCAAAGACACAGAACCGATAGGACAGATAAAGCTGTAGAAGTATGAGAGAGGATGTATTCGGGAATTGGCTCATGCAGTTAGGGAGGCTGAGAAGTCCCACGACGGGCCATCTGTAAGCCGAGACCCTGGGATGCAGGTACCATGGCTCAGTCCAAGCCCAAAAGCCTCAGAGCCAGGGGAGCCGACGGTGTGATTCTCAATCTGAGAGCCAGAGGGCTGCTGGTGTGAGTCCGAGAGTCCAAAGGCTGAAGAACCTGGAGTTCTGATTCCCAAGGGCAAGAGAAGAACCTTCCAGCTCCAGGAGGAAGAGCACAGTTTGCCTTTCCTCTGCCTTTTTTGTCGTCTCTCGGACTGCAAGCTGATGGGAAGGTGCCTGCCCACGTTGAGGAGGGATCTTCCTCACTCAGCCCCTGATCTCCTCTGGAAGTAACTGCACACACACACCCAGATGTCGTGCTTGGCCAGTGCTCCAGGTGTTCCTTAATCCAGTCAAGTTGAAACCTAAAATTAACCATCGCAGGTATAAAGTGACTTGACCCCTACAGCAGTGTCCAACCTGTACCCTCTGGGCCACATGCATAGTAAGGCCATTTTTGCTTTCGATGTCAGATATCACAAAAATTATGTATGGACTTTTGTTTTTCTTTTTCTTTTTCTTTCTTTTTTTTTTTTTTTTTGCTCACCATTAGTGTTTGTGTATTCGGTGTGTGGCCCAAGAAAACTCTTCCTCCAATGTGCAACAGAGGATGGACACTCCTGAAAAAGGATGGCATGATCAGATGGGAAGAACATAAAGGTATTCAAGCAAATAGGGCAGAAATTTGAGAGGGGGGGAAAAGTGAGCTCTTGCTATGTCCTAAAGAACAAGCTGGGACTTTTACATGCTTTGTCTTTCGTAATAATCACAATAACCATGACACTGGGCGAGGCACTACAAACTACCCATTTTATAGTGTAGAAACTGAGGCTTAGAAAGTACATTTTGGAAGGAGGGATACTGTTTTAATAATTTAGATAAGACCCTCTACCAGGAGCTTTAGTGTTTTCTGTATTCTTTTCTGTAAATCAATTCTGTCTTACCACTGAGGGTGGGGGGTGGTGGAAATAATGTAATGAAGAATAATAAAATACATGTATTTAACAATAAAATAAAAATAATAATTTAGATAAGAAATGACGAGGGTCCATCCAGGCGCAGTGGCTCACGCCTGTAGTGCTAACATTCTGGGAGGCCAAGGTGGGTGGATGGCTTGAGCTCATGAGTTTAAGACCAACATGAGCAAGAGTGAGACTCTGTCTCTACTAAAAACAAAAAAGTAAAGCAAGGGGATCATTTGAGCCCAAGAGTTTGAGATCGCTGTGAGCTATGACGTCATGGCACTCTACCAAGGGCAACAAAGTAAAATTCTGTCTCAAAAAAAAAGACCCAAAGGAAATTAATAGAATGAACAGTACTTTAGAGAATTGCATTTTATAAGCATTGTCTTTATTTTTCCATCAGGACCCTATGTATCACAAGAGACAAAAATAATTTTAAAAGCTCACTCGCATTAGCTTAAATAATAAAAAGAAATTATTGGCTCAAGAACCGAAAATTTGAGTGCCAAGTAATGACTTCAAGCGTGGCCTGCTCAGTGACCCAAGTTATGACACCAAGGACCTCAGTGTGCTCCATCCCACTGCTCTGTCACCTATGGGGTCAGCTTCATCCAAGGTCACCTCGTGGTGACTTGGCAGCTCTAGGCTCATCACTAGCTGGAACTGTCTTGCTTTTAGGATTCATATCTTTCTGAGCCTTTCTTAAAGAAAAGTAAGAGAGTCAAAATTAGATGCAAAGCAGAATACTTTTTTCTTTCCCAGAACTTACAAGGACACTGAAGGAGAATATTTTTTAGTACGCAAAAAGAAATCACAAGAAACTACAAATGTTGAAAGCTGACAGATACCAGAACACTATAAAATTAGCATCATATGTTATTATTATTAGTTAACTTCCTGATACAACTCTATAGAGTATCTTCTTTCTACATTTTTGTAAGTGGTAATTTGCATAGTTTAGGCATATTTAATAATGCTACTCACACACACACACACACGTGGGAAAAAAACAATGAAAGCCAAAATATACTTAAATGTTGAAAATTATATAGAATGATAAATTTGGGCTGGGTGCAGTGGTTCATGCCTTGAATCCTAGCACTCTGGGAGGCCAAGGCCGGGGGATCCCTTGAGCTCAGGAGTTTGACAGCAGTCTGAGCAAGAATGAAACCTGTCTCTACTAAAAATAGAAAAATGAGGCAGGCATTTTGGCAGGTCCCTGTAGTCCCACCTACTCAGGAGACTGATGCAGGAGGATCACTTGAGCCCAGGAGTTGGAGGTTGCTGTGAGCTAGGCTGACACCATGCCATTCTACCCTGGGCAACAGAGCCAGACTCTGTCTTTAAAAAAAAAAAAAAAGTGGTTATCAATCAACATTTCCCTTATGGGCTTGGTGCCTGTGGCTCAGCAGCTAAGGCGCTGATCACATACATTGGGGCTGGCGGGTTCGAATCCAGCCTGGGCCTGCCAAACAAAAATGACAACTACAAGAGCAACAACAAAAATAGCCAGGCATTGTGGCCAGTGCCTGTAGTCCCAGCTACTTGGGAGGTTGAGGCAAGAGAATGGTGTAAGCCCAAGAGTTTGAGGATGCTGTGAGCTGTGACATCACGGCACTCTACAGAGGGTGACACAGTAAGACTCTTGTCTCAAAAAAAAAAAAAAAAAGGAATCCTTAGGCTCAGCGCCAGTAGCACAGTGGTTACGGCACCAGCCATAAGCACCAAGTATAATGGGTTCAAGTCCTGCCTGGGCCAGCTAAACAACAATGACAACTACAACAAGAAAATAGCCGGGCGTTGTGGCAGGCTCCTGTCATCCCAGCTACTTGGGAGGCTGAGATAAGAGAATTGTGTAAGCCCAAAAGTTTGAGGTTGCTGTGAGCTGTAACACCACGGTACTCTATCCAGGGTGACTTAGTGAGACTCTGTCCCAAAAAAAAAAATTTCCTTTATGTAGGAAATGAAAATAGAAGAAAATAGGCCTGTCATGGTGGCTCATGCCTGTAATCCTAGCACTCTGGGAGGCAGAGGCAGGTGAATTGCCTGAGTTCATAAGTTGGAGACCAGCCTGAGCAAGAGTGAGACCTCTTTTCTAAAACTAGCCGGGCGTTGTGGCCAGTGCCTATAGTCCCAGCTACTCAGGAGGCTGAGACAAGAGAATCACTGGGGCCCAAGAGTTTGAGGTTGAGTTTGAGGTTACTGTGAGCTGTGACACCATGGCACTCTACCAAGAGTGACAAAGTAAAACTCTGCCTCAAAAAAAACCAGAAGAAAATCTTGAAAAGGAATAGCTGCAACAGATATTCGGTGAGGGACAGGATCATGTTTAACACAGAAGTTTTACTTTTGAGGTTTTAATATTGGACAATAGATGCGAATTGGCCAGAGTCATTTCACCAGACATGGGGAGGAGGGAACGGAGAGTATGTTTTGTGATGTGATGTTATAATAGAAATTTTCTTTTGTTTTCACTCCCCGCCCCCCGGAAAAATTATTCCAACCGCTAAATTAGATGAAAAGGAAGCAGACGTTCTTTGGAGGTTTTTATGTTCCAGGCACTAAAGGAGAAATGAAGAGCAAGATTTAAGTGAGAGACAATGATCTGGTTAGTAATAAAAAAAGGAAACAAGAGCACCATGTCCCACAGATAAGAATACCACCCAATTTCAACTCCAGTGGACCCTCAAACAATGTGAGGGCTGAGAGGACCAACTCTCCACACCTGCACAGTTGAAAACCACATATAACTTTGACTCCCCCAAAAACCTAACTACTAAAAAAAAAAAATAGCCTACTGTTGACCAGAAGGCTTAGTGATAACAGTCAATTACCACATATTGTATATTATATATATTATATACTACAGTCATACAATAAAGTAAGCCAGAAAAAATAAAATGTTATTAAGAAAATTGTAAGAAGGCTGGGCATGGTGGCTGAAGCCTATAATCTTAGCACTAGGAGGCCTCAGCTCACCAGTTTGAGACCAGCCTCAGCCACAGTCACACCTCATCTCTAAAAATAGCCTGGTGTTGTGGTGGGTGCCTGTAGTCCCAGCTACTCAGGAGGCTGAGGCAATGAATCGCTTGAGCCTAGGAGTTTGATGCCACGGCATTCTACCCAGGGCAACAAAATGAAATTCTATCTCAAAAAAAAAAAAAGAAAAGAAAGAAAGAAAAGAAAATCATAAGAAAAAGAAAATACATTCACAGTACTGATATTTGTGTATAATGCAACTTTATGTTGTTCATTTACAAGATGAATAATCATCTGTCTGAAATGGGGCACCCACAGATGCAAACCTCAACCTATAGTAACTATCAAGCAATTTAACTTTTTGTCTCTTTTTTTTTAAATTTCAGATTAATAGAAGAATATATATGTTTAGGTTAACACTGTTTGCATTTGTTAGGTAAAGTCCAAGTTCTAGTTAACTTTTACTTGTAATGTCGTGACTTTTCTCTGCAGGAGAAGTTTGCAGGCTAGCACTGAACGTGGTCAAAAATACTTGAGGACCACAAGAGGTCACTTTTGCCACGATATAGAATTTACTGGAAAAAACTGCTCACTGGGAGATGATTAGTGTCACATGGTGGCATTTTGAGCAGATAACCCACAACACGGTGCTCACCACAAGAGCCACAGAGAGGGTACGAAATTACCACAACAGTGCCCTGAGCACTGCAGTTAATTCTATGCAGCCCTGACTTAATGCTACATTTGGACTTTTGCTTACATTTCTCTCCATTGTGAATGGCACCAAATCCAGTCTATGTTTGTGTTGATACATTTTAACTTTTTATAATAGATTTGTGTTTATGCTGTGGCAGTAAATGATAAAATAGACTAGTATCTGCATATATTTTATGCACTCATTACATACATTTTACTTAATTTCTTTGCTTTGTCTAGGCTATGCGGTTTGTCAGTGAGTTTAAAATTGTCACAAATCTCAAAAAAGTTTTTGAATATATTTTTATATATATATATATATATATATATATATTTTTTTTTTTTTTTTTTTTTTTTGAGACAGAGCCTCAAGCTATCACCCTGGATAGAGTGCCGTGACATCACAGCTCACAGCAACCTCCAACTCCTGGGCTCAAGCGAGTCTCCTGCCTCCGCCTCCCAAGTAGCTGGGACTACAGGTGTTCACCACAACACCTGGCCATTTTTTTTTTTTTTTTGTTGCAGCCGTCATTGTTGTTTGGCGGGCTGGGGCTGGATTCGAACCTGCCAGCTCAGGTGTACGTGGCTGGTACCTTAGCCCATTGAGCCACAGGTGCTGAGCCGAATATATTTATATTTAAAAATCTGAGGATGAGTGTACCCAGGCAGTTCAAACCTTCATTGTTCCAGGATCAACTTTAATTATGTTGCAGGAAGACCAGGCCCAATGGAGAGAACGAACACCCATACAGTGTCTTTATTTTATTTTATTTTATTTTTTTGAGACAGAGTCTCACTATGTCACCCTCGCTTGAGTATTCTGACATCACAGCTCACAACAACCTCAAAGTCTTGGGCTTAAGCCATTCTCTTGCCTCAACCTCCCAAGTAGCTGGGACTACAGGCACCCACCACAACACCCGGCTATTTCTTTCTTTTTCTTTTTTTTTTTTTAGTTGCAGTTGTCATTGTTGTGTAGCAGGCCCAGGCAGGGCTCAAACCCGCCAGCCTCATGTGGCTAGTGCCCTACCAACTGAACTACAGGTGCTGCCCAAACACTGTATTTAAAAGAGGAAGAGCTTTATTTCAGCCAGTGGAGCGATGGCCCAGAAGAGTTCAAATTAGCTGCGCTGCCCGACTGGCTCAGTCTTCTCCTTTTTATCCTCAGTCAAAAAGTTCCAGCCCACAGATACCTTTCTCACTGGTCAATTTGAATCAAGCTGGAGAAGCTGGCTCTGGCTTTTACAGAACCTCAAGCTTTTACAGAAGGGGAAGCAAGCAAGTTTCCAGGTCCCAGGAAGTTAAGTTTCTACAGATTCCTAAGAGCTGAGTCACTGTGGGGAGGATCTTACTCTTGCTCAACTGGTCTTGAACTCTTGAGCTCAAGATTGATAAATCTGACAACACAAACTTTAAAATGGCCAAAATACCATGAACAAATTCAAAAGACAACTAAGAACCAGGAAAACACATTTGCAATGTATATGGATGACTACTAAAGAGCTAATTTGCTTAACTTATAAAGAGTTCTGTCCTCTTTTCCGGCTGGAACCATGGAGGGTGTTGAAGAGAAGAAAAAGAAGGTTCCTGCTGTGCCAGAAATCCTTAAGAAAAAGCGAAAGAATTTCACAGAGCTGAAGATCAAACGTCTGAGAAAGAAATGTGCCCAAAAGATGCTTCAAAAGGCAAGGTGGAAGCTTATCTATGAAAAAGCTAAGCATTATCATAAAGAATACAGGCAGATGTACAGAACTGAGATTCGGATGGCTAGGATGGCAAGAAAAGCTGGCAACTTCTATGTACCTGCAGAACCCAAGTTGGCATTTGTCATCATTATCAGAGGTATCAGTGGTGTGAGTCCAAAGGTCCGAAAGGTGTTGCAGCTTCTTC
>CAUYRH010096891.1:0-28452 GCA_963574655.1 Perodicticus potto
CCGATTTCTGTAAGTGACAGTTGTATTATAAAATGACTGCCTGGAAGGGACTGTATTCATTCGTTTCCTGGCCAAGGAACCCATACACCTATATATACCCTGAGGCTAGAGGCCTAGAGGAGGAGACGGGGAAAGACCGGGAGAGGAACGGAGACAGCTTCTCTCTCCCCACTTGAGTTCTCTCCCTCTACCTGGAGCTTTAGTGTTTTCTGTATTCTTTTCTGTAAGTCAATTCTGTCTTACCACTGAGGGGTGGGGGTGGGGGGGGAATAATGTAATGAAGAATAATAAAATACATGTATTTAAAAAATAAATAAATAAATAAAAATAAAAATAAAATGACTGCCTGGGCGGTGCCCATAGGGCAGTGGGTAGGGACGCCGGCCACATACACCCAGGCTCGAGTGTTCAAACCCAGCCCGGGCCAGCTAAAACAACAATGACAACAGCAACAAGAAAATAGCTGGGCATTGTGGTGGGCGCCTGCAGTCCCAGCTACTTGGGAGGCTGAGGCAAGAGAATTGCTTAAGCCCAAGAGTTTGAGGTTGCTGTGAGCTGTGATGCCACAGCACTCTACCCAGGGTGACAGCTTAAGACTCTGCCTCCAAAAAAATTAAAATACAATGACTGCCTTTCCACAGGAGGGAAGACAAAAAGAACATGGGCTGTCCCAACCAGAAACTAGAAGCAATATAACCTACCAAATGGTCTTCCGTAAAACAAAAGCCAAATATTCCTTAATTGAGCCCCATCCTTATTCCAAGTTAATTCATAACAGTGAATCGATGGCCCAGATGGTGGTCAAGGTGACCTCATTTGGGGTCTATATTATTTAGATGTCACATGTCCCATACATGAAATAGGACATTAGAATATCGCTGTGCTGGTGGGAAATAGCCTTGCTCCAGATTTCTGGAACCTTTGACCTTCTTAGCTTCAAATTACCCTTTAAATCCATCTGAAAATACTCAAGACAGCACTTAGGCCTCCTGATTTAGGCTAACAATTGGATGGTCTCTCCCCTCCCTTAGCAAAGCTAACCTCATTGGAATATACTGAACAGTTTAACCACCTCAACAGATTTCTGATCAAAGCAAGTGTGAAATCATTTCCCCTGCTTTGTATGGCAAAACTCTTTCTGCAAGTAAGTCTACAATGCGAAGAGGAGATAATGCAATTCACAAGGCATGAAGACAGGGCTTATAGAAGATGTATTTGCTAATATTATCATATCAAATTGTTTCTTTTGTTTTCTTAAGTCCCAGCTGGGAGGCAGAGGCGACAGAAACAAGGCTCTCACTCAGTCGCCAGGATGCTTTGCGGAATGAAATTACTCGGTAATGATGAAACCCACCAGACTGTGGAACAGCCTAATAAAAGCAGTCCCAGAACCCGCCTCGCGGCTTTGGGTCATTTCAAAGCTGATAGTCAGAGACCCTGCCCTGAGTCTGCTGAGGGTGGAACGGGTAGGCTCCTGGGAGAAGGGCTGCAGAACCTGCCTCCCCACACCAGTACAGCATCTCATTGTCACTGTTGGGGCTTCCCGGGCCCCAGGGCTTGCCACAGCAGGGGAGGTAAAACCCCACGCGAAATGCACAGAAAGTCTGGAGCTTGCATAAAATTTAAAAATCAGCATCTTTCCTATGGACTCTTCCAAGCTTGGAGTCTTTCAGAAGAAGGCGCTGACGGTACTAACCAGAGCCCAACTGCGAGTCTTTACGGGCACCTCCTTCTGCTTTCACCAGTTCAGCCCCTACGTCCTGTGGGGGTCATGCTATGGGAGGAAAGGAGGAGGTCTTAGAATCTGCCCAGGGTGTGGAGATTTCCCCGGGCAATGGGTCCCACACTCGAGCACCAAGTGTACCTACAGCCCCTGGACGTCTTGCTGGAAAAACACAGAGGCTGCCCACCCAAGAGCCCCTGATTCAGCAGGACCAGGTGGGACGCAAGAACGTGCATTTCTCACCACTCCCGGCCGCGGCTGATGCCTACAGGGAGAACCACCTTTCCAGAACCTCCAACCTCCAGCTCGGCTGCTCACGTTTCCCCTGGCACCTGTGTGGTCGCCACCCACCTTAGAGTCGGACAGAAAGCACAGTGCCCAGGCTAGAAGCACAGCAGCCTGGCTGCCCCTGTAGTCTGAGGAAACCTCTTAATTTCCCAGAGTCTCAGTGAATCCAAAAAAGCTGGTGAGAACATCAGAAGGGTGCCAAGAAGGAAGCGGACAAGGTGAGCCGAGCACCCACAGAGCTCAGACAGTGCAGAAGTGTGGATTTAATTATTCTGTGTCCCTGCATGTGAATCGCCCAACATGGCCAGCTGGTAACTGCCATCTCTGGGGCACATTCCCTGCAACATCCACCTGCAGCCTCCCCCACACAGTGCTTCCAAGACTCTGTCCCAGCCACACAGGTAGTTAACGTCCCCTGGGCCTAGACGGCAGTAACTGCAGGTGAGAATGTGTTACGCCTTTACATGTAAGAAGAAGCTGTAGTTTAAAAAGTAGGGGAAACGTGGAAATAAACGTGTGCAAAGAGGTCAAGCTTACACCTGCAGAAAGACACGGCACGTATAACTCGAGGCGAATATGTGCCTGGTTCTCATCTGAGCATTGTGAGGGCTGCCAAGGAGGCGTCTAGACTGTCAGGGGTGGCTCGCTGCCTCCGTGTTTTAATTGTATGACGCTCCAGTGCGATGCTGCTCACGCAGCCTAACGAGCCGCCGGAAACCTGAGTGCCACACGAGCCGCTGCTGCCTTCACGGGAGCCCCAGAACATCTTTTGTTACCTGAACCCTTCGCACGCATCTCCAGGCAACAGACGCCCCCGTCCAGAGCCAAGGCACCTGCTCCCAGCATGCGGGGGCCCTCCGGTTCCTTCCCACCGTCCCTGATTGCTGTGGAGTGATGTGTAAATAACCTCTCTATTCCGTAATCAGTATGCTCCTCCTGAACCATTAATACAGCCAAGCTGCGGTGTAGCGTACGGGCCTCACAATCATTTCTGATTGCACACAAACATCTAAGCCATCAGCCACGATGGGAAAACAAACAGCAACCAAAGTCAATGCATATACATGTCAGCAAGCCGAAAAGTGAGCATGCATGTGTACCTACATACGTATACACAGGGACACCCACACGTGCCGGTTCACACATGCACACGTATTTGCACACTGACCTTCACACACCTACATGGACAACACCTCCAGGCATTCATGTCGTGAGCTCCCTTTCTCAGCAGCCGAGAGGCTGAGTAAGCTGGAGACATCTTGGAGGCCTTCGCCCAAAGAAGGTGTCATGGTTTAGATTGCAGACTGACACTTTGTTCTTGCACCTCTAGTGTCCCTGTCTCTAATTTTTGGACTGCAGTGCCCTGCACGGGGAGGAACCCTTCCCAGCACAGGAGCTCACAGCCTTGGGGCTCTGGGTGGACCCCACAGGTTCCCTCATCACAGCAACAGCCGCCCTGGGGCTGGCACAGCCTCCTCCAAGTCTGACTGGGCTCAGCAAAGCTCCATAACCGGGGGCCAAGCTGACGCCGGGTGACGCCACTGCGCTTCACAGACTTGCTGTGTTCTGGGGCTGGCTCTGTGGCAGGGGGAACCAGTCGTGTTCTCCTAGGGCCGGGGCAAGAAACCCGTGAAGCAGGCAGGAACAAGAAGACCCCATAGATAAAACGAGAGCAGCCCGTTGTCTTTTCTGCCTTGTTACGACACAGTCGGACAGCCCTCCATGGAACACATTTGCTCTTCCACAGACCCTTTGCTTCTCTCTTTCCTACATCATGTGGCCTTGCAAGAATTACACATCAATTCAACTTCACCCGAAGCATATTTTCCAGAATAATTGTTCCTCCAGATCCTCCACGTAAAATGAGGATTTCATGAAAACCAATGACATCGCATCCCCCCATTAGATACACACAAAGAAAATCTTAAATAAACGTCCCTAAGAAATGTTCTCCCTCCACATGGCAATACTGAGAACCCCAGACGCCACATTCCTCTTTGTTCTTACTCAGAGAAGGCTGACGGAGCTTCCCACACTCCCTGGAAGCTACCAGAAAACACAGCATACGGTTCCGTCTGAAGCGGCCAAGGTGGAAGTCTCCCCGAGGCTGCTGGGAAAGGCGTTGTCCTGACCAACACGTCTTCCCTCCTGCCCTCCTTTCCTTGATTCCGGCCTTCTTTCCTCCCTTCCTTCCTTTCTTCTCCCCCGCTCCCCATATCTCCTTTGAGTCTAGAACACACGTTCGGGGATGTCTTCTTACAAACACAAAGCACCAGGCATGGGGATGAGGGGTGCAAGCGGGGGACAAGAGACGGGACAGAGACAGAACCCCAGTTCGCTGCCCCAGCCCTGCCTAGGCCGTCACGGTCTGTGTCTGTTTCAACGGAAGAAGAAACTAACCCCTGCTCGGGCACGCCTGTCAGTCAGCTTCGTCCCATGCAGACAAACACTACCACGACTTATTTGGACAAAAAAGCTTTTTTACTTAGCAGACTCTAATGTTGTTGATAAAAACATTCTACAGGCTCAGCACCTGTGGCTCAGTGGGCTAAGGCGCCAGCCACGTACACCTGAGCTGGCGGGTTCGAATCCAGCCTGGGCCCGCCAAACAACAATGACCGCTGCAACCAAAAAATATGGTCAGGCGTTGTGGCGAGCGCCTGTAGTCCCAGCTACTTGGGAGGCGCAGGCAGGACTCGCTTGAGCCCAGGAATTGGAGGTTGCTATGAGCTGTGATGCCACAGCACTCTCTCCAGGGTCACAGCTTGAGGCTCTGTCTCAAAAAAAAAAAAAAGAAGAAGAAGAACATTCCACAAAACCGTAGTTCTGCTAATCATATTTTTGGAAAAAGTGGCCATATTAATATGAGAAAGGCTTTACATCAAGGGAGGGGCAGCTCCTTTCCTGGGTCCCCCAGGGCACAGAGCTGACATGACTTGCATTTGGGGTAGGGGAGGGGCATTTTAATGGAATGTCACCAGAATGGAAAAAGAACTCAAGGAATGAAGCTCAGAAATACTGGAAGCATTATGTCAAAAGAGTCTTAGTCACCTTTGCCTTCAGAACACAAATGTTTTAAATATTATGTTCCACTGGGAAATTTACAACCTAGTTTTTATTACTTATTTGCATTGCTTGGACGGGAGTCATAATTTTAAACATCTTCACGAACAAAATGTACTCCCCAGCTGGTCAATTCTCCTGTTTCTTCTACCTACAATAATTCAAAGTAAGCACCAGCTCTTCATTGCTGTTATTCGATGGTGTGTCAGCCTGGGCTACTGAGAAGCATCAGAGCAGGACCCAGAGCTGTCCTGGCTCCAGTCCTTTTGAGGTGGCCGTCACTGGGCACCTGCCACGGGCTAGTCTGAACTGAGCCACCCTGTAAGTGGATAACATGAGGTTTCGAAGATTTGGTATGGAAAAAAAGAATGAAAAATATCCATTAATAATGTATATATTAATTACAGGCTGAAATGATAATATTTTAATAATGTATAGGTTAATTACAGGCTGAAATGATAATATTTTTGCATACATACATCACTGAAATCATTTCGTCTATTCTTTATTATTTTTCCTAATGGGGCTGCTAGAAAATTTTTAAAATTACAAATATGGCCAACATCCACGACTGGCTTTCTAGTTTTACTAGACAGTGGGATCTGGGTGCTTTTCTCTCCTTACTACGCTGTAACCTTTCGGGGAAATCTTGGGCCTCCGTCTGCTCATCTATAGAACGCGTAGATCGGAACAAGCTGTTCCCAGACCTAGAAGTGTGGACTGGAAAAAGTGCCCGTTTCCTCCTTTCCTCTCCTGTCTCTTAAGAAAAACAGTAGTTTCACCATCTCCCTGGGAAGAATACCGAGCTCCTGTCAGACAGTCTGCTGTGAGCACTATTTATACCACTTCCCAGCCAAGTCACTTTGGGAAGGTCACTTGGTTTCCAGCGTTAGTTTCACATAAGACAAATCCATATTTGAAATGTTTTAAATAAAGTCCTACCCAAATGTTAAGCTGGCTCTGAGTGGACGTGTGGTCGTCTTGAAAGTGAGGGTGTTTATTCACAGAGACAGAAAACAACAGGCACCAGAAAAGTCTTTTGAATAATGAAGGAGCCTTCCCAGGAGCTTGCAGCCTGAAGCCGTTGGTGCAGAATTACATACAATGCCTCCCACTGCTGCCCTATTAGCTAGTCTCACCATTCTGCCCAAAGGCTGAAGCAATTAGCGCTTAGGTTGCCGAGGGAAGCAATCTCAATAAGACAACAGATATGGCCAACTATTCTTCTAGGTACTCAGAGTACAGCAAGAACACAAAATATCTTGGGGGTGACTTCCCTTTATGGTGATTACGTTCTTGCAACTCGAGAAGTTCCAGCATTGCAGGGAGGCGTGCACTAGTAGTTAGAAACAAAAGTAGCTAGCACAAAAGATATGCAGGTGGAAAAGCCTCTATAAACACAATAGAAAGTTCCTCCCTGTTCCAGAGGGAACTTTTGAGAAGTTACATGTAAATCATCTCAGAATTCTGCAGTATGCTGATCTCTTGTGATTCAAGACGGTGGCAAGTTAAGGATAGGTAGGCATGGAGTGAATGAGGAGGTGAAATGGAACAGAAAAGGACAGCTACCCAAGGTGATGCTAGAAGCCAAATAAGGGTTGAGGGGCTAAGGGGTGCAGGCAGGGCCTGCGACATTTTCCTGAAGCAGGCTCAACTTTACAGTTCGCTTTTTTTTTTTTTTGAGACAGAGTCTCAAGCTGTTGCCCTGAGTAGAGTGCATTGGCATCAGATCTCACAGCAACCTCAAACTCTAGGGCTTAAGTGATTCTCTTGCCTCCTCCCAAGTAGCTGGGACTACAGGTGCCCCCCACAAAACCTGGCTATTTTTTTGTTGTTGCTGTTTTCCTTTTTTCTTTTTCTTTTTTTTTTTTTTGAGACAGAGACTTAAGCTGTCACCCTGGATAGAGGAGTGCCGTGGCATCACAGCTCACAGCAACCTCCAATTCCTGGACTCAAGCGAGTCTCCTGCCTCCGCCTCCCAAGTAGCTGGGACCACAGGCGCCCGCCACAACGACCGGCTATTTTTTGGTTGCAGCCATCATTGTTGTTTGGCGGGCCCAGGCTGGATTCGAACCCGCCAGCTCAGGTGTACATGGCTGGCGCCTTAGCCCATTGAGTCACAGGTGCCAAGCCTGTTGCAGTTTTCATTGTTGTTTTAGCATTCCCTGGCTGGGTTCAAACCACCAGGCTGGGTGTATATGGCTGGCACCCTACCCACTGAGCTACGCGTGCCACCTATAGTTGACTTTTCAAACCACAGGCAGCCAACCTTGTGGGTTCACAAAGAATCAACGAGTCACATCGGAAGCCACTCTGTAGGGATAATTGGATATTCTTCCTGAAATTCTCCCTATGTTTATGCTTTAAGTGGTATTAAATCATACACAAGGTATTCACTGTTGCAATCCATGTCCTTCGAGGACTCACACTGTCTCCAGTTCATCAAGATACCCAGGTGATCTGCAAACACCAGGAACATGTCTGATTTTGGTTCTTTCTCCTAATTTTGGTAAAGTCCTTATTCCTATGACATAAAATATCACCTCTGCACACATGACTCCCAAGTCCATTTCCCTTCTATTTTTAGTAAAGATAATGTTTCACCCCTGCTCAGGCTGGTCTTGAACTCCTGGCATCAAGTGATCCTCCCACCTTGGCCTCCCAAAGTATGGATTACTAGGATTACAGGCGTGAGCCAGCCCCACTCCACTCTTGTGGGTAGCTAGTTGTAAACATGGGAAGTTATTCTGCCTTGGAAACAGCCCTCAACTAATATCTGACTGGCTTTACTCACTCATTTCCTTAAAGAAGCAGCCAAGTTATTACATATCTCAGCAGTTTGTTCCTTTTTATTGCTGAGTGATGCTCCATAGCATGGACGTACTAAGGTTTGTTTAACTATGACTCCCGAGTCCATCTCCCTTCTATTTTTAGTAAAGATGAGGTTTCACCCCTCAATGTACAAGTTATTACATATCTCAGCAGTTTGTTCCTTTTCATTGTTGAGTAATGCTCCATAGCCTGGAGGTACCAAGGCTTGTTTAACTATTCACTTGCAGAAGGACATTGAGAGTTGTTTATAGTTTGGGACCATTAAGAAGAAAACTGCTGTGAATGTCCAGGTCTTTGTGTGAATGCAAGTTTAACTGGCCTGGCACAAATGCCCAAGAGGGCAATTGCTGGGTTGTAGGGTCTGGACATGGCTTCTTGTGCCAAGTTTTCAAAGAATTATCAATGCCAAGCTACAGAAGTTTGGACATTAATTAATAGCACGGAACTTGCTCACAAACTTCTGTGAGGATGGGATATGATCAGAGTTTGACTACGTGCAAACAAGTCATCTCATGCAATTTAGAAACTAGACTGAACAGCAAGAGCCTGAGGCACCACCATAATCAAAGGTGGAGGGACACAGGTGTGAACCAGGGCGGCCTCAGTGGGAGAGGGCAGGGGAAGGGGACCCAGCTGCAAGGTCCTTTAAGAACTTATAGAGTTAATTCCACAGCTGGAAAAGGGATTTCCTTTTGTAAAATAAGCCCCTCTGGACATCTTCAGCCCTTGGGAAGATATTTGAGGAGAAATATAAACACAGCAAAGGAAAATAGAAATTAGTTGTGGTTAAATGTATTTTTAATTAATGTGCCTATCTACCATTAAAAATGAACCCTATAAACAAAAACTATGGCTTAAATAATAGCTGGGAGAAGCTTTTCCACCTCATTTTTTCATGTCTGCAGCCTCCGAGGACTGCTGTTATTAAAATAAAACATATTCTTCCTGAAATACCATGATTGTTTATGAAAAAGTATCGCTAATAAAGCTGGTTACAGTTTGGCTTGGAAAAAAGAAAAATAAAATAAAATAAAACATAATGAGCTTCTGTGGGTAAATTATGACTTTCCCCTAATATATTCTAATTCAAACTATTTTCAGAGAGCCTGATCTGAAAATTGCTCTCATGTCTATAAAAAAAATGCATATTTTGAGAAATAAAAGATGAGAAACAAGAAGAAAAAGATACTAAAAAAATAAAAATTGCTGCAGCCTGTCTCGTTATGACTTGAGCCAAGAATCTGATGTCCTAAGAAAATAATTCTCTCCAACAGTTTTAGAAAAGGAAGAGCTGAGACAAAAATAAGCCTCTGGCAAAGAGAGCCTGTACAAGCATCCACCAAAAAAAAAAAAAAAAAATCTAATTTAAAAAATATATTATCTCACTTGTACATCATATTTTGGATACCTTAAAGACAAATTATTATTAAATCTTCTTAAGGAATTGTTCCAACTTTATTGCAACCCCCTATTCATTGTAGTTTCTTATTACAGGGGTAAAGTTGGTCTGCTGGTTGGTTGGTTTGGGGGCGTTGGGGTGAAGCTGTTCTTGACAACAAAGCCTTGGGCGTAGGAAACACAGAGCTCCGATGGGGGGTGGGGGTTCAGTGTTTCAAAGTCGGCGGCTCTGGGAGGCCGGCTATAGTAAAGAGGAAAAGTCAGACCCAGTGAGCAGGGGGACAGGAAACACACAAAGAAGTATTTGTACTTGGTTTTGTTAAACCAAAGGGCTAGCACAATTGTTAAAATTTGGAATTTGGTCATGTAAAACACCATTAGCAACGGCGAAGAGACTCCGGATTCCTGAAGCCAGGCTTTGCTTTCTGTAGATTAATAGGTTTCTCTAATAGCCTCTTTCTGCAGCTTGCTCCCGTGTGCTGTTCTATAAGACAAGGAACACACAGTTCTTGTTCCAAGACGTTAGACAACACCAGTGTCTCGGATCCGCCCGCCAACACTCCTGAGGCTGGATCAGGCGCCTCTCCTGAGACTTAGGGGTAGGCAGATTGGGCTTTTGTACATCCTGCCCATGAGCTTGTGGGGAAACCAGTCTTTTGTCTTTTTTTTTTTTTTTTTGAGACAGAATCTCACTTTGTCACCCTTGGTAGAGCGCCGTGCTGTCACACCTTACAGCAACCTCCAGCTCTTGGGCTTAGGTGATTCTCTTGCCTCGCCCTCCCGAGTAGCTGGGACTACAGGTGCCTGCCACAACGCCCAGCTATTTTTGGTAGCAGTTTGGCCGGGGCCAGGTTCCAACCTGCCACCCTCAGTATATAGGGCTGGCAACCTACTCACTGAGCCACAGGCGCTGCCCCAGGAAAACCAGTATATTAACTAAACATATTCTCAAATGTAGGTAAAAGCACGTGACTGAAAGTTACACTCAATGGCAGTCAGCACCCAACGTGGTCCCCAGCAGTCTTTACTCACTGGAATTCACACCCTTGAGTAGCGCACACCCACGTCAAAGCAGGAGTGGTCCTGCGCATCCAAAAACAATCATAATGTGTTAACGCTTATTTCTAAGGCTAAGCCCCAAAAGGCATTAAATCTTTCACCCTGAGCTTTCGGCTCATGCATGTTGGAAAATGCTGGCCGCCGAGCTATGAGGACACGCAAGCAGCTTGAGGAAAGGCTCATGGAAAAAGGGACCAACGCCCCAGCCAGGGAGGCAGCCATGGTGGACGCACTGGAGGCAGAGTCTGCAGCCCCAGCTGAGCCTTCAGATGAGGGCAGCCCTGGCTGATGGCTGCCTGGGACCTCCTGACAGACTCGGAGCCAGAACCACCACACTAAGTCACTTCCAAACTCCTGACATGCACAAATCCTGAGAGATAACAAATGACGACCTTTGTTTTAGCTTAAGCCCCTATATTTTTGGCCGACTTGTTAAACAGCCATGGTAACTGAAGTTAGCACGCACAAGCGTATGCACAGCTGTACACACACATGTATACACACACACACACCCCAAACACAGAAAATGACTCAACTCTACCAGGAAAACACCTTGTTGCCAAAGTCTCAGCCCTTACAGCAAATTATTTAGTCCATAGACCCCATAAAAGAATTTTTCATTATAGTCTCTAAAGTATCCAAATATTAACCTGAATCTTCTTGCACATCCATTAAATGTTTCTTCCTAGAGTACCTCTGCCTATGAAGTTTCTTCCTCTCCTTCTATTCTGCTGAAGGTGCAGAGACACTCAGAATGCCTCCCCAAATTCTTTCATAACCGTCTAGATATGACTGCCAACATCCCATGTGAGCTATACAATTATGTGATATATCATTTAATTCATAAAAAAATAGGGATCAAATTGAGATGGCGTACAACATCATTTAATTTTTTCTACAAAAGAAAGCTTACGCTGGCTGCAGTTACTTACTTCTGTCCCCCTAGGCCCCTGTGAGCTGAAGTGGGAGGACCCCTTGAGCACAGGAGTTTGAGACCAGCCTGGGCAGCATAGTAAGACCCATCTCAAAAAAAAGAGAGAGAGAAAGTTTAATAACTTAACTGAGTTTAGAAAAATATCCAGATAAAATTTTAAGTGTTCTATCAAATTTTTGCATTGAAGTAAGATTAAACTCAAGTATATTTTTTTACTCCACACACGTAATAGACGTAATGTTAGAAGCTATATTATGAGCAATTATGAACACACTGGGTATGCCAAGCCCTCTCTTTCTAAGAAACAAATTCTCAATCTTGAAATAAAGAGAGTTCCGTGCAGCAGACTCGCTGCCTGCATTCCCTATCTTGCTACACCTCTACCAAGATGGTCTTATCATGTTAGCCGAAGCCTGTTTCAGCCAAACATATCAAATTAGATTCATGAAATCCAGTGTATAAGATTTCCTCACGGATAAGTGGAATAACTCAGTTTGTGAAATTATATGAGGAAATCGAATATTCAGAAGACCTCTAAGGAGAATACAGCCTGTCATGCATAATAAAATTTAGGACAAAAATTCAGAAGTTTCTCTCACCAACCACACCAGGGAGTTTCTCCAGCACAGAAATCTGCTTTCTGCATTCTGTGTAATTACCCAAAATATACAATGTCTATTTAATGGTCCTGTACTCAGCTAGACGGTTCTCCATCCACAACACCACCTCTTCTTTTACGACCACAAGGAAATACCCTACGAAAATAGGGAAGAAAATTTTGTCAGTAACTATCCTGCTTTCTTGTATTTCTGGATTTTATTTTTCATTCTTTACATCAAGGGAAAAGAAATATGGGACAGATTGGACTTTTTGTAAAGTTTTTTAAGACATTTGTTAAGCACTTCCTATGACTAGTCAGTGGTTCTAAGCATTCAATTATTCAACTAGTATTACAGATCCTACTTTCCAATAACCTTTGGGATGACTGCTATTGTTATCCCTAATAAAGAAATTGTGGCTCGGAGACAGTAAGAAATTCTGTCTGGTTCACATAGCTAGTATGGGGCAGGATAGAGTTTTAACCTGGGAAGTTGGTGCCGAGCTCTACACCCTTGACCACTGCTTTCCGTCCCTGGTCATTGAAATTAATAAAATCAGCCACAGAAGAAATCTATTCTCTGTGGCTTTAAAACAAGCTATTTTATCATCTATCCCAGAGGGCAGAAGGGAGTGGAGTTCCCTAGAAATCTAGGAGTCCCCTGGACACGTGTTGACAGCTTCCACAAGTCTCTTTGATGGTCCAGAACCCTCACAAAGACAGCAGTGGTACTGCTGCATATTATTAATGTACAAAGAAATATACTGAAAGAGGTTCTCCCTGATTTATAAGACTGTAATTGCAAAACCAAATACTTGTCTAATGCAACTACTGCAAGAGATCCTGGAAATACAGCATCTTTAAGGAGAGCGTTTGTCATCAAGGATTGGGATCAATGGCCTGCTCAGATCAGGCAGCATCAAGACAGACCCATGTGCTCTGGCCCTCGCACAATGCTGAGCATGTTCTGGCCCTTACACGACGTTGAGTGTGTTCTAGACCAGCTTCACATGAAGACAAAACAGTGGTCAATTCACCATCAGCATCAACACCTCAGACAGAGTTAATCGGTGGGAACGGACAGCAAGGACGTAAGGAGGGGCAACACCACCATGTGCTCCTTGGACAGCGAGCTGACTTTGCTAAGGGCTGGAAGCACGCGCACACTCGTACACAACTATAGGAGCAATTGTAAGTGCAATTCCTATCGTGATCAGGACTCAGCCATTCAAAGAAGTTTTATAGAAACTTAGAGAAAGAAATTAGAATGAACACAGTGAATGGAGGCGATTGGTTGCTGAGAATTTTCACATTATCAAAATGTCACAGGGGCCACAGCATCTAAGGACGATCAATACTCACAAACATAAAATAGGCAAACACTGTGACTGCTTGCCCAGGTAAAATACCTTAGCAGAATAACCACACTGGGGAAGATAATATCAATAAAAATACCGTCTTGTGTTTATGTACCCTCCTTAGGAAGAAAATTACTCAGAAGTCGTCACAAGATAATACTTAACTGTCACGTAGACTTTTTTAAGATACCCAGTTCAATATCCAAAAACTTAATTTATAATCAGTAAAAAAGGCAAAGCTGACAGAGCCTTTGAAGACCAATTATCTTATTTTTAAGGCTGAGTGAAGTGCCCCCTGATCCTGTGGTTACTTCATTTGCATCTTCAACCACTTGTTAAGCCCGCAATCACACCAGGCCATGGTGACCCTGATCTGGGCCACCTATGCCGCTGCTAGTCAACACAAAGCTCATGTGAGCTCCAGACCCTGTAACTCCCGTCAAAGGCATACATAGGTATGGAGGCACCTGTGTCCATCTAGTGGATGGGTAATGTGTGAATAGAGATGGAATTCACAGCAAATAGCAATGTCTGTGGCAACAGCACCATTGCTGTGGCCATCGTCACAGCAGCCTAAATAATTCTGACAGGCACGGAGCCAGTCCAATAATTCCAGAAACACTTAGCGCTGAGTTCTAGAAAAGGAAAAGCCATTTCTCGTTTTCTCCAAATGCACAGCAGCCAATCGCTGAGACCGGGGTATGTGACCCCTGAAGATGGCCTGACTGAGCTGAGAAAGTGGTGTCCAAGTATCCCTGGCACAGTTAAATGCCCTTCCTCAGGCCCTTTTCTCGTCCTTTTTGACATTGCTCTTTGGGGAGAAACAGCAATGAAATGGGGCTAATCGTGGGGAAGAGGAAAGATAAAAAATGACCAGTGTACAGAGAGACTCACAATGGTCCCAAAACAGGCAAAGAAGCACTGTTGTTCAAATAGATCCCCAGACGTAGGCTCAGGAGGATCAACACTGGGCAAAGCAAAGGCTAGCCAGAGAAGAGACACACACGCCCATGACCCCGGCACAGACGCTGCGGACCTCTGCACGTTAGGAGCTTATAAAGACAGAGAGTTGCACAGACACAGTCACACAGAAACCAGACGGTAAAGAAAGCGAGTGGTGTGAATCCCAGCCAGAACTCAGAGTGCCATAGTCCTTCCCAGCCCCCACAGTAAGGACACATCGGAAGAATCTAGAAGGAATGAGGCTAGGACACAGCCCTCACGACAATTCAATGACACGCTGAATGCGTGTGATGTCCATTCAGTATTTGCTCTTCACAAACAGAAGCCATTCTTTATTGGTCACACTCAGGTTTGATTTGTTTGGACGGGGTATTGTTTGGTCGGTTGATTTTTTTGGCAGGGGGTGTTTTTTACCACACGCATCTATGTATCGGTGTTGGTTGGTATCTTTTTCTTTGTAAGTGCCTATTGTATAAAGATCAGCAACATCTATGAATTGAAACAAATGTTTCAAATAAAAAAACACAATGTAACTTGTGGATGTGGAAAAACAAATCAGACTTCTTGGGAGTGAAAAAAGCCACCAAAATTTAAAAGGCCATAGACAGAATCTACTCTAGGCTAAACACAGCCAAGAGAGAGATTGTGATAAGATTGAACCAAGGAATCCGCCCAGAACAGGGAGGCGAAACACTCAAAAGCGATTCAAGCAAAGGAACAAGTGAGGAACTTGGACCCACCCCAGACTGGGGGTCCAGCAGGACAGAAGGGACATTTAAAGAGTGGGGAAAGTCTTCAGCAGTCCAGATTGTACCTGCGTCATCCTGGGATTGCTGTCCTGAAGGGAGATGCATTTCATACCTATGACGGAAGGACTATGTTGGACTTGTGACTTTCATGGATCAGAGTTCCCCTGCAGAAATTCGTTCGATTCAGAACATATTCTGATGATCAGGAAGTATGACTATTTCTTAACAACATGCAAAAAATCTCTAGGACATGTGAAAATATTTTCCTAACCCAAAGCGTCCTGCCTGACCCTCTGCGTGTCCCTCGGCTTCCTGTTCCAGGCCCACTGAAGGTTTGGGGCGGCCCGGCCTGCCCCGACCTCTCACCCCGCCCAGCCCCCTGCGCGGGGGTGGGGGTGGGGGGCAGTATTTTTCTGGCCTTATTATTTGTCTGTATGTGAACAGGGAGGTGGCGTGCAATGCTGGGCGTCAGTGGCTTTGCACTTTAAGGGAAAATCGTAGCCCCTCTGATGTTATGTCACAGTCAGGAGGAAAATAATAATAATGCGTGAAACAAACAAAATGCAGGGAGCAGCTGTCGGGCCTGACTAAAATAAGAAATCCAGACACACAAGATGTCGCTGCAGCGATGCGGCTCTGACTGCAGACTCCGTGTTCTCATAGGAGCCACCAAAGAGGACACTCTGTCACCTGTGTGGCTTCATGCCACCTGCCCTCCTCTCTTCGGCGTCCTGGCATCCAGTCCGGGCTGACCGTCACCTTTCCGCCACAGTGGAAACGCTACGTGCTGTCTACCACAGCAGCCACGGCGGGCTGTGGAGCGCCCACCTGGGGAGCGTGACTGAGAATTCAGCTCAGACCATAATTTAAGTTGAACCATTGATTTATTAACTGCTATGTTGATTTTAGCTAATTTGAAATAACCAGAAGCTATCCGAAAGGACGGAGCGGTTTCCCAGAGCATGTCAGGCTCCCCCGCACAACTGGAGTGACATGCATTAAAGACAAGTCGCTAATGGTTATCTTCTTGCCAGAGATGGACAGAAAGGCATCAGCCCTCCAAAATGTCATTCTTCAGAAGCAAAGAGGGAGCCTGACTGCCCTACCGTCTTCTGGAGTCGGTTAGGATCAGCAGCCGCTCTGAGAAGAGCCCAGAGGCGGGGGGAAGAAAGCGCACCGACTTTCTCGCGGTGCAGTTCCTTCCCCATCAGAGAGGCTGGGGGTCTGGCTTACAGTGGGGGCCGCCAGCATGCCCCTGAGGGTGAAACAGAGAGGCACAGGCCCTCCGCAAAGGAAGTCCAGCTGCAGCTAAGCCCGAGGAGTCCCCGAGTGAGGTACCAGCTGCAAGTCCAGATTCGGCCGCCTGGCAAGGCAGCCACAGCCAGCCTCGGTCTCGGCCCTCTTCCCATGATCGAGTCCTCATTTCTCTCCAGACCCCAATGCAGGCCTGGCGGCGGGCTCCTGCAAGCACAGCTTGGCTCGGATGCCCGGCTTGGGTGTCCCGTCTTGCTCTCTGCATGGCTCCCTGAACCCAGCCTGGTCAAACTCTCTCTGCAGAGAGGAGGCTGGGGAGCAGCTGGCACTTCACCTTGTACTGGTGGGACAGGTTGAGGACCCCATCTACCGTGTCCACTCCTGCCCAAGGCATACACCTGAGAGCAGTGTGCACATTTGATCGCCCCAAGACCGGTACTCGAATGCCCATAGCAGCACTGCCCAAAGTACCCTAAAACCAGAAGCACCCCAAATGTCAACAGCAATGGGAAGGACACGTGTAGTCCATTTACACCTGGGAAGGCCACACAGCAATGGAACTGCGTGTCTGCAACCTCCTGTGACAACACCGACGTGTCTCACAAAGGCGATGATGGGGGAAGCCAGGTAGACGCGGAGAGATTCAGTGCACAGAACGTACAAAAACGGGCGCCATCGATTCCCACTGCTCCGAGAGCTGGTGGGTGCAGCTGGGTGGTGACGGGAAGGCACGGCGTGGAGGAGCATTCACGGGGCTGGGGGTGTTATTTTCTAGTTCTGCGTGCTGGTTGGGTGTGCTCAGTTGCCAAAAGTTAGCAATGTGGGCCAGATGCAGTGGCTCAGGCCTGTAATCCCAGCCCTCCTGCAGAGGTGGGAGGATCACTTGAGCTCAGGAGTTTCAGACCAGCCTGCGCAAGAGTGAGACCCCATCTGTACTAAAAATAGACAAATTAGCTGGGCGTGCTAGCAGCCGGAGAATTACTTGAGCCCAGGCAGCAGCGTGCTGCGATAATGCTATTGCACTCCCGCCTGGGCAACAGAGTGAGACACTATCTCACAAAAAGCAAAACATTCCATCCATCCTCAAAGCACAGCTCCAAACTCACCACTTCCCTGAACCATGAAAGTGTCCTACAGACATTTTTCATTTTCTCTCGACTTAAAAAAAGCACAAATTATTCCATGCACATTCATCTTAACATAAGCACTCTGACGTTTAAACCTCCCTTGGTGCTTGGCAGTCTTTTTCACCAAATACGCACTTCATAAACTCTTTTTAACCGTGCCATCTTTTCTCCTATTCCTTAAACTTGCCTCAGTGGTGAAGACAGGTATTATCTCATACTCTCTGTGAATTTTCAAACAGCTGAGTTCAGTTAAGCACACAGTTCCCTGCACTTATAAAAATGGAAAACGTTGCAACAAAAAAGACTCTGGAATTTTCCATCCACACAGCTGTTGCCGAACAGCATCTGTGCTGTAAACGTCTCTCGGTGGAACTCACTCCCACCATCCCACACACGAGCAATGACTTCATCCCCTCCCAGTCCCACTGCCACACTGGGCAAAGGCATCAGAAACTACCACGGAAAAGAAGAAAAGACCCCCCCCCCAAAAAAAAATGAGGAGAGAGCATGAAACCTGGTAGAGCTTACTAGACAAAAATGAAAATTCACGATTAATCCTATTTTCCCGAGTTTCCCAACGGCAGCTGGGAAACGTTTGCTCTCTTGCTCATAAATTATGCAAATGGGGGAGAAGAGATGGATGAACCCCCAGTGGTCCTGAAGGGAAGTAGAGTTTAGAGGAGCCCTCCCCCAAACCTGGCTACGTAAGAGGAAGGTTTTCATTGACAAACACAGACAAGCAAGGCCAATTAGAAGGAGCCGTCTAATTTCTGGCTTATTCCTCTCTCCTCCGTCCTTCTGATCAAATGCCGGACATGGGGAGGTCGTTACCTCTGCAAATGCTCTCTTATGCTGCTTGGTTTCAACAGCCCTGGGGGGAGAGGGGGGATAGTCACCAATTTGCAGAAATGAGAGAAGATAGGAGATGGTGGTTCTCAAAACGTTCTTGTCTAAATAAACAGGCTGCAACTCATTTTCCTATCCCCACAGCTTAACAGGGGAAGTTCGGTGTCACTGGACGTGGTGTAGTGTGACATATTTATACATTCCCAGAGGAAAAGCAGGACAGAACATCAAGCCAGTGGGTTCCTTAAAAAGACTCTAGTCAAACTTCCGCAGAACCCTGCAAGCTGCCTGAGAGACTCCACGACATTCAGGAGCCAGCCCCCCGGTCCCCCACTCCTCCCCTCCCCCGGGGAAGGCTGCTCGGAGCTGCTACGGAATTGTTTGCTTGGCCAAGGAAGCTGCATCCCTGGCTAGCCCTCCAGATGTCACCCTGAAGGAAGAAGGGAATGCATTTGCAGTAACAGGCTGTTGGTGTGACTTAGGGCACATGACACCTTACCCCAAGGCACAACGACCTCTGTTCCTTTGCTGGCTGTAGGACCCCACCAGCACTAGGAAGGGCCTATGAGTCCCAGCCCAGTGGTGGGAGAGACAGGAAAGAACACAGAGAAGCCTGAACAGCCCAGGCAGATGACAGCTCAGACAGACATGGAGGGAAGCTCAGCAGGCAGCCTTGTGCCCAGCTGCACAGAAGGAGAAGCGACCAGGAGTGTAACATGAAGCTAGCCCTGCCCATGCCAGGATTTCACCCGGAATGCCCAAGATGCCCACTGGTCCTACAATGCCTGCCTGACCATGCTGAATTATTCCACATCTCTGAGCTTCCTCTTAAAATTACAATCACTTGGGCAGCACCTGTGGCTCAGGGGTAGGGCGCAAGCCCCATATACCCGGCCCTGACCAAACTACAACAAAAAAATAGCCAGGCATTGCGGCGGGTGCCTGTAGTCCCAGCTACTCGGGAGCCTAAGGCAAGAGAATCGCCTAAGCCCAGGAGCTGGAGGTTGCTGTGAACTGTGTGATGCCACAGCACTCTACCCAGGGCAATAAAGTGAGACTCTGTCTCAAATAAATAAATAAATAAATACACAAAATAAATTACAACCATGACCCAGGTATTATCAGACTCTTTTGCCCCAAAATGCATACAAGGAAGTATTCCATTGTTCCCGTCCTATCTGGGGCTGTTCTCAAGGTGATAACAGTAAAGAGCTGTGTCTGTGTGTGCGCTGTGGATGTGCCCTATGTGTGCATACACGGCGTGGCTGTGTGTACATGCCGTGCATACTCCACACGCTGACACGTACGAACAGCCACAGTCAGCAGAGGCTGGAAGACAAGCCTCCTTCCACCTGAACAGCCAGTGGACCAGAAGCATTTCCAAGTCAACACACTGAACATTGACAGGCTGGATGTGAAGTAGGGCTCAAAACACCAACGTGACCCCAGGATTGGGTCCTTCAAAGGTCTCCCTTTTCACTCCCCAAGGGGGAGGATGCCCAAGGGGCCCCGGAGACTGAGCCACACAGGCTGCTTCTTCCTCAAGACCCAGGGACAGAGTCCGCCCTTCCCTGAAGCTGCTGTGTCCCATTGGCTCTGTTGTAGGGGCCCATTTCGCTACATGAACTGGACCAGGACGGAGGGAGCTTGGGCAGGGGAGTCCTGGCTCCAGACACCCAAGGAAGACAGGAGCTGCCCCGAGACAGCCGGAGTTCAATTCGGAAGACAGGCTGCCCACACGTCACATACAAAAACAGTGGCACCGTGAACTCCCCGGCAGGAAATCAGGGTTCTGTCAGGCACGCAGTTGGAAATCGCCACACCAAAGGCAAAGCACAAATCCCCAATATACCACATATACAGAATGATTTCAGATGATATTAATGGATACTCCAATAAAACCCTAAGTTCGACCTTAACTAAAGAACAAAATTTTACTTTTCTACAATCATTTCTTACCTCAGATAATAGTTTCCTCAATTTTTAAGGGCAATCAAAATATTTTACATCTTGACTGTGGTAGTAATAATATGACCATTTAAATTGGTCAAAAATTCATAGAAACACAACAACCTCTATAAAGGCTACAACATAAGAGGGTTGGTACCTTACAGGCCGAGACTGCTGCAGAAACTCAGGTTTGCAAGGGGGACATGAAAGCAGCCTCAGATGACACATTAATGAATGAGAATTGGATGTGTAACCCAAAAAAATGGGTTTATTTTTTTAAAAATGGGTTAAAGAGGCCCCCTGGACTGTATGTAGTTTAAGGACCACTGAATCTAAAAAGCATGAATTTTACTATAGTCTGTTAAATTTTAATAAACAAACAGAAAAACAGAGAGCAGGGGAAAATAAACATTCCAGAGAAGTTCCTCCACGTGACCTGAAACAAAATCTTATCAAGAGAACAGAGGTACCATAGTTCCCCATTATCCGAGGATTTGCTCTCTGCCCTTTCAGTTATTTGCGGTTGACCTCAGTTCGAAAATAGTCAATGGAAAATTCCAAAAATGAGCAGCTCCTACATTTTCGATTGCGTGCCAGTCTGCGTCCCAGGGGGCTACCTCACACCGTCCAGCTCCTTTCAGCCCAGGATGTGACTCCTGCCTTTGTCCACACCCTAAACAGAGACGCTCCCCGCCTGCCCATCACTCAGGCGCCTTCCTGGCCATCAGCCCGACCATGGTGGTGTCAAGGTGGTTGTGTTCAAGCAGGGCTGATTTTCCTTATTGATGGCTCCAGAAATGTAGGCGTGGAAATGCAGGTTTTATGTAAGATACACAACCAGCTTCTCACAGTGGAACTTTTTAAGATGTAGAACATATAAAGAAAGTGTGCACCTCATCTTTAAGCAGAAGAAAAAGATTTCTAAACCAAAGATTGCTAATGTGCAGATGGGCTAGAATTTTGCGTGATGTGCCTTCCTTCACATAGACACAAAGTCCGAAGATCACCTACATTCAGGAGCAGAAACCCTGTGAGTCTTGGCTCCAGACACCCAAGGAAAACGGGAGCTGCCCCGAGACAGCTGGAGTTCAATTAGGAAGACAGAGGTACGCTGTACACACAAATATTTAAGAAAAGGTGTGCGGTGACAATGTTCCTAAGTACTCTGGCAACTCCAAGCCAATTTAATTTACAAGATGTGATGTTAAACGTGAAAGTGATATTTCCCTTTGTATGTGGAACAAAATATGATAAAGGTTATTCGAGAAAAACAAGCTAACACACATCATTCATTCCCCTCTTCCTACGTCCTGTGCTACCAGATGGGGTGCAGAATTTTCTTTCTTTAAAAAATTAAATGCCAACAAAAGACAAATGTTTATATTTTGCTAAATTGTTTTCCACGTGTTTGTTTTGTTTTCTTTTTTCTTTTCTTTTTTTTTTTTTGAGACAGAGTCTCACTTTATCGCCCTCTGTAGAGTGCCGTGGCGTCACACAGCTCACAGCAACCTCCAACTCCTGGGCTTAGGTGAGTCTCTTGCCTCAGGCTCCCGAGTAGCTGGGACTACAGGTGCCCGCCACAACGCCCAGCTATTTTTCTGTTTTGCAGTTTGGCCGAGGCCGGATTTGAACCCACCACCTTCGGTATATGGGGCCGGCGCCCTAATCGATGAGCCACAGGCACTGCCCTGTTTTGTTTTCTTGAAAGAACTTGAGGTTAATATTACCAAGAAGAATTAAAGCTAAAACAGATTATCGGAGTTAATTTTAGCAACAATCCTGTTCTTAGCCACTGGCCAAAAGTTCTAAAGACAAAGATAAACTTAGGTTGAAAATATAAAGTCACTTTTTCCATTGAGTCATTTCCTAGAATCACACGTAAATATCCCCAACACTCTGCACTGGACACAAAACGGATGAGCCAACTTGTCCCTAAGAATAGCTCCTGCGATTGATTAGCGTCACCCCAAGGTTATTTTGGGACGTGCCACTTTGTATGCAGGGACTTCGAACCACAAATCTGCCTCAGAGTGATGAGCAGCGGTGTTTGTTTCCCGAATGCCGCAGTGCGGAGAGCGTGGTTCCAGAGATGGACTCAAGAACTCATTCATTCAACAAGCTGCATCCTGTTCCTACATCACCGCGAGGAAATGGTGAGTCGTGGATGGAAGCAGTCGTCTGTACGTGTAACCAAGTTTCCAGCTGGGACTTCATCTGAAGTGTGCAGACCTCACCATCACCAACCCTCGAGGGCTCCCTTCAGGAGACAAGAACTGTGGCTAGACCAAGGTCAGGGTAGACGCTGGCCAGAAATACAACTATTTCATGGGTAGCCTCAAATTGATGGGGCCCGTGTGATTCTGCAATCACACTTCGAGTTGCTTATCCCAAGGAAAAGGGCACGGCTGTGCCGCAACTGGCTGAACAGGAGATTTGACCATTTTGCCTAACCCAGGAATGACTGATTACAGCCCGCCGCACCGGGTTTTGTAAAAAATGAAGTTTTATTAGGACACAGACATGCCCATTCATTTGGGGATTGTCTCATGCAACTTGGAAGCGGGTTTCTCTCACTTACACTCTAAATAGTCCTATGCAGAAAAGAATAGTTGAACACAGGAGAAAACTGCAAAGAAAATACACATTCTCTTAAAATGGGACTGAGCCAGGCACAGAGGCTCACCCCCATGGTTCCAGCACTCTGGGAGGCAAAGGAGGATGGATCCCTCGAGATCAGGAGTTTGAGACCAGCCCGAGCAAGAACGAGACTCTGTTACTATTAAAAATAGAAACATAGCCAGACATTGTGGTGGGTGCCAGCTACCTGGGAGGCTGAGGCCAGGGGACTGCTTGAGCCCAGGAGTTTAAGGTTGCTGTGAGCTGGGACGCCACAGCACTCTACGCAGAGTGACAGAGTGAGACTCTGTCTCAAAAAAACAAGAAAAAACATAAAATGGGATTGATGTGTGTCTGTCCCTGACCTAAAATTCTCCACTTCAAAGTGACAGTGCACTATTAACAATCTTATTTATACTTTTCTCCATTTTCTAAATTCTCTCCAATGAGAATCTATTACTTCATATATTTAAATCTTTAATCTTCCTTTTTTTTTTGGAAAAACTCATAGCATCCCTTTTCAGCTTTTTGCCTAAGATCAAGTAGAGAAAAACTCTTAACACACAATGTGTGAAATGTTTAGAATCAAGCAACTCAGATATTTTTAAAGAATTCTGGGTATCGGATCCCTCCCAGGAAGCCCATGAGCAGAGTCAATGGTGAGGCCTGGCTCAGAGCCTATTCAGTCCGGCTTCGGGGCACCTCAGCTGTGGCGTAGTCACCTCCACTCTGCACTTCATGGGATGCCACCACCCAGACTTCAACAGAGCTTCAAACCACTCTCAGGTACAAGATCCAGGCAGTGGGTCACCTGGACTGCTCCCCACCAAAGGTCCCAGGACCCTCCCTGAAGAGAAATTAAACAACCCACCCAAATGAACTCAGCTGCGGCCATGTCACTTGCTTTCCCCGTAGAAGGTGAAAACACCATGTTTCAGGCGGATACTTTGGGAGCCCCATCATGTCATTTTCCCCTATCTCCAGCAAGCTCCGTCCCTAAAAGACCGTGGTGAGCAGAGTCCCCAGCCTGAGTAGTGCCTCGGAGCATGAGCAAGGCACACACTTAGTTCTGAGGCGCTGCGCGGCTGCCCCTTCACCGTAACAAAGGGGATCCAGGAGGAGACGCCAACAGGGACCTTCGGGAAGGACGGGAAGGCCGCAAGGACTGCTCGGCAGACGCGCTTAATGACGGACCTGCCGTTCTGTTCTCTTGCTATTTTCACACACTGTCATTATTCTTCTCAACGTGTTACCAGCTGAGAAAAAGGTTCTAGTGCTTTTCAAACTAAGGGAACAGGAGAAGGGGAAAGCTCGGCTGTACCGGGAGCTGGAACATTCACAGCACAGCTCACACCAGGCACTGAATGATACCACTCTCGGCACAGCCCAGCACCAACAAGGCCACTTTTCTGTGACACATTCTCCGACCCAGGAGTCCCTCCGCCTGCCCACCCCAACCTGTCACAGAAGACTGGGATAGGAAACCACAAGCGGGTCTTGATAATTCTTCCCTGGTCTGAAGTTTAACCCCAAGATTTCTGTCTTGCGTAAGCTAATTCAAACCACTTCGTTAAACTCAGGCCCAGCCTGTGAAGTGTGCGTGTCAGGGAAGAAAACATCTGCGTCTTCCTCAGGGGCATGCAAGGATGAGGAAGCCACCCTTCAGACAACAGTAAAGACACAACATGGTTCAGTGTGAACTGACGGCGACCACCTCCAGGGACCCGTCTATGAGCGGACGATGAAGAAGAGAGGAATTACTTTCTAAAAGTAGATTACATCACCCAGAAGTCAATCGGGCTATTCTCCAAGTGTCTGTCCCTCCAACATTCATACGCTGGAACCTGGACTCAGAGGTGCAATGTAGGTATTTCTGAAGGCTCTGAAAGAACCTTGGGTGCTGATGCAGAAAACGGCTGAAGTGGAGACGGGTGTCTGGGCAGGTGCCGCAGCTGCTGGTGCTCCAGGAAGTCCCGTCATTAGAGGGGCACGGGGCAGGTTGGGGACAGGCTGCCTTGGTGGCAGCACTTGGGTAAGAATGAGACACAAGCTGTCAGGGTGAGGCCAAGTAGGGAGTGCTGGGCTCACCCAAGGGTGCTCCTGGAGACAGGGCAGGCAGCGTGCCCAGCTGCCCCGGGGCTGACAGGTAACATGCTAGGATCCTTCTGACTCTCATTCACTCATTCACTTGCTGGGGTCTCACACACTCATGCCCAGCTTGACAAGGAAAAATAAATAAATAAAAGAGCCCAGTGGCTCGGCACCTGTGGCTCAACAGGCTAAGGCGCCAGCCACGTACAACTGAGCTGGCGGGTTCGAATCCAGCCCAGGCCCGCCAAACAACAATGACAGCTGCAACCAAAAAATGGCCAGGCGTTGTGGCGGGCGCCTGTAGTCCCAGCTACTTGGGAGGCAGAGGCAGGAGACTAGCTTGAGCCCAGGAATTGGAGGTTGCTGTGAGCTGTGATGCCATAGCACTCTATCCAGGGTGACAGCTTGAGGCTCTGTCTCAAAACAAACAAATAAACAAACAAAAAAAAAGAGCCCAGTAACCATTTAGAAGGTATTACACTAACATTTGCAGAGCCTCACACTGATCATTTGTGCCTCCATTGACATCACTCAGAAAGCCAATCTAAGGACACATAATTTAGAGAATTAAATGGAATTCATTTTTAAACTTTTTATTTATATATCAATTTATATTATCAAGGATTTTATATTTTCATATAACTAAGGATTTTGAATTTTAGCACCATTTTAATTTTGAGGATGAGCTAATACACATAAACAGTTGGGTTACGTGCCTATCACAACATAAATATACACTAAATTTCACTTGCTTTTCTTCCTATAGAATACCTAGACTTGCATCAATCTGATAAAGACTGAGACAGGGTTGGCACCTGTGGCTCAGTGGGTAGGGTACCGGCCCCATATACCAAGGCTGGCGAGTTCAAACCCAGTCCCGAACTGCAACAAAAAAAATAGCCGGGTGTTGTGGTGGGTGCCTGTATTCCCAGCTACTTGGGAGGCGGAGGCAAGAGAAGCTCCTCCTAAGCCCAGGAGTTGGAGGTTGCTGTGATGCCACGACACTCTACCAAGGGCGATAAAGTGAGACTCTGTCTCTACAAAAAAAAAAAAAGACTGAGATGGCAGAGATGGCCCAGACTTCACGCGACGAGCCCTTCATTGCAAACCTTTGAGGATGTAAATGTTCTCATTCAAAACACACACCTCATCACCAACCCTCGCCTAATCCCAGAGAAGTTCCCAACTATTTAAGCAATTACATCTGTTGTAGCTAAATCAAGTTTACCTACGTGCACCAAAAGGAAAGATAACAATAAAAATCGAAATTCAACTTCAACATGGACACAGCCGCAATCCACAGGCAGAAAAGCGAAGGGGCATAAATTACTTCCAGCGTCCCTTAATGTCGAAGAGAACGTGAAATAGGTAATAAATCAAACTTTAATTTAGAAAGTTCCTGGGATTTCACTTTCATTTATGACCAGCTTATTCCCGAAAGACTTGTAAGTCTTCCTCATTGGTAAAAGAAACACGTAAGCATCTCGTGTACTTACAAAACATGGCTCATGTGTCTAAATTCCCCGGCCCACATCCCCGAAATATATCTGTGCCTGTCATGAGTATCTTTTTTTAAAAATGTGATGTTGAGCAACTTGAACATTTCAGGACATTTTTCAATCCCATGGAAATGGATTCCATTGTGCCATGCTCTCAGTAGATAGAACATTTTCATGGGGTTAGGGAGGACCTGCGTCACTTCAACAGGTCTTTGTAAAAGTCCCTGTAGCTGCACCAGGGCCCCAACACCCCATCATTGTAGTTTCATCTCTTTGACCTATGTTACATAGTGTCACTAGGTTTTCAAGTGGAGTGTACCTTAAGGGTGACCTCCCTCCTGCACAGGACTCAAGATATGATGTGTCACTTGGAGTTTCTTGGCCTCCTCATGTTGGACAAAAATCACCCCCACCCAGGAGGACTCACACGCTAGCGTCCATATTCATGCTCCCCCCCCCACCTTATTTAAAAAAAGAAAATCAAAATCCCCCCAACACTTTTCTATCTAGGAGTTGAACCATCTTGCAAAGGGTAAATTGTCCATTTAAAAATATTTTCTGGCTTGGCGCCTGTGGCTCAGCGGGCTAAGGCGCCAGCCACGTACACCTGAGCTGACGGGTTCGAATCCGGCCCCGGCCCGCCAAACAACAATGACGGCTGCAACCAAAAAATGGCCGGGCATTGTGGCGGGCACCTGTAGTCTCAGCTACTCGGGAGGCAGAGGCAAGAGACTCGCTTCAGCCCAGGAATTGGAGGTTGCTGTGAGCTGTGATGCCACAGCACTCTCTCCAGGGTGACAGCTTGAAGCTCTGTCTCAAAAAAAAAAAAAAATATTTTCTTGGTCTGTCCAAATCAATACCATGAAGAGACGCAAAGATACGCCATTGAAAGTGACAAATAAAACACATACAAAGTCTCTAAACTGGGGAAGAGGGGGAGTAAAGAACTGCAAGCCAAATAAAAGGCAGCCTTGCTTTATAAACAAAATAGAACGGGGCTGGAAGCTGTGGCTCACCCCTCTAATCCCAGCACTTTGGGAGGCCAAGGCAGGAGAATCGCTTGCACCCAGGAGTTTAGGCTCAATCATTAATCAGAAATCTTCTATATTTTTTTCTCAACACACAAAGTCTCGAAAGCCTGGTGCGTCTTACACTAACTGCATATGACAATTTAGAAGAGCCACAGTTCAAAGTCCCCACACACATCTGTGATTCCTGAAATCCGTGGCAAATAAGAACAGAAAAGGAAGTAAAAGAATGAAATTTCCAGTTCTTCAGGTTCAGACAAGCCCAGTTATACCATGAATTGTAAGTTTGTAGGCTTTCTGCTCTTTCACAGTATACCCCAAGCAATATGTGGGACGTGCTTACACTAAAATGTCGTTGTGTATGTAACTGGCTGTCCTCTGTTTGATCTGACCCCCAAGCCTCTGCCTCTGAACTTTCCTGGCCATCAGTAAAAATGCAAGTGAGGGGCTGCAAGGGGGAAATGGACCTGCTGACGGTTCTCCCAGAGACTGCCCACCTCTTGGCTCTGCATATGTGAATCAAGTCTGCATTTAATTGATTCTAAAAACTGCTCATGGGAACACACCCACTGGCCTCGTAAATCAATTAATAATAAAATCGTCCAGCCCCAGGGCTGCTGGGTGTCCCACAGAAACCCACCTGTACCCCCTGAAGATAAGTCATCAATGCCATCACCAGTCAATAAGTCTGCAAGTCAATGAGCAGTGCCTGCGGCCTAGTGGGTAGGGCGCCGGCCCCATATACTGAGGGTGGCAGGTTCAAACCCGGCCCCGGTCAAAGTGCAACAAAAAAATAGCCGGGCATTGTGGCAGGCGCCTGTAGTCCCAGCTACTCAGGAGGCTGAGGGAATTGCCTAAGCCCAGGAGTTGGAGGTTGCTGTGAGCTGTGACGGCATGGCACTCTACCGAAGGCAATAAAGTGAGACTGTCTCTACAAAAAAAAAAAAAAAAAGTGCACAAGTCAAAACACAGAAGCAATCGTCAATTAACCAGGTCTGCTTAAAGAAAAAATACAAAATGTGTTTTGTCTCACCAAGACCCTGGAACACCTTACAAAGGAAATACACCTTCATGAC